>JAAAWM010012218.1:0-250822 GCA_036873465.1 Thinopyrum obtusiflorum
GGGGGGTGGGGGCGTGGCTACAATCCCGCCGTCTGGTGGGAGATCACTGTAGCCACACCGTGTCTCATCTGGTTAATGGCGCGCGGGCTCCGAGGGAAGAGGGGGCCGCCTGCTAGAGGCCGGCCTCCCTCTGGTCCGACTGGTCAGGCTCTGCCGCCCTCCAGTCTCCCGCTGCCTGGTAGGGCCCGCCGTCTGTAGGCTGTACCGACAGGCCGTCGTGGGAGCAGGGCTCCGCCTGACAGGAATGACGCCAAGGGTGGAGTGGCAACAATGCCACGTCGTGCGGAGATCTCCGCCCGTACGGGGCACTATGGCCGCGCCGCGCCCTGGATATGGGGGTGATGGGCTACGCTGTAGCCACATCCTGTCTTGTCCTCTTAATGGGGGCGCAGACTTTGAGGGCGTCGTGGGCCGCCTGCTAGGAGCCGGCCTCTCTGGAGGCCGCCTGCTAGGAGTCGGCCCGTCCTGGGGCCGTCTTCTGGTGCTTGGCCGTCTTCTGGCAGCCGGCCGCATGAGCCAGCCGGCCACCAGAAGGCGGCGCTTCATCCTTGACACTTGAGGGATGCAGCCGGCCCGATGTCTTGAAATGCTCAGGGACTCGGGTTAGGCTACCCGTGGCCCATTACTCCAACAATCAAAAAATAACTAAGGATCGAATTGAAAATAGCAAAGGATAATAAAAGTGATGGTGATACGATACCGGGACACCTCCCCCAAGCTTGGCACAAGCCAAGGGGAGTGCCCATACCCATGGGATCAAGCTTCCTTCTTTGGTGATGGATGTGGGGAAGGATCTTTAAGCTTGCTCAGTTTCCTCTTGAGCATAAAATTTTGCTCCCTCAGATCGTCAACTTCCTGCTCGAGCTTCAATATCCTTTGACATAATTTTTGCTTGCTCTCCAGCAGAAAACGAGAAGGGATAAACAAGACCTTGGGTTTTCTCCTTGTGTTTGGGAGGCTCGATTTCTTGAACTTCACGTGCATGGCTCCCGGCTGAGGTAGAGGGGTCTCTCCTTCATCCGAGCTTGCTTCCTCCTCCTTGCTTTCTTGTTCCTCATCTGAGAACAACCCATAGGGATCTAAACCCCCATAGAGCTTTGGGTTGGCAAGATAATGTGAAATATGGCTTTCATCATCGGAATCTTAGGATGACATATTTTTGGATCTGCCAGAAAACAGCAAGAAACAAGAATAGAAGATATCTCGCGATACGGTGGTCAAATCAATTCGGGGAGTATCTATAGATTTTTTATCTTTGCATAACAAACTAACAGGAGGAAAACGGAGTCGGGAAGGTGCACCAGGGCCCCACACAACACCAGGGCGCGCCTCGGGGGGTGGTGCCTAGGTGCTGTGTGGGCACCCGGTGGACCCTCTCGGCTTCCTTTTATTTTTGTATTTTTTTAAATATTCCAAAACTAACAAAATATATTTTTGAAGATTTTTCAGAGTCCGTTTACTTACTGTATCCCGTACCTACCCCTTTTTCAGTATTCCGGAGTGTTTCGGAGGGACTCCTTGATATGTTCCTCTGGTGTAATAGTGTCAATAATATTAGTCTCAACATTAATGGGTGTACCTGAAATGAAGTGCTTGATTCTTTGTCCATTTACCACCTTCGGGTTAGTACCCGCAGCATTATTGATCTTTATGGCTCCAGAACGATAAACTTCTTTGATAATATATGGTCCTTCCCATTTGGAGAGAAGTTTACCTGCAAAGAACCTAAGACAAGAATTATATAATAAAACATATTCACCCACTTTGAATTCTCTCTTTTGGATCCTCTTATCATGCCATTGTTTGACTTTTTCTTTGAACAACCTGGCATTATCATAAGCCTGGGTCCTCCATTCATCAAGTGAGCTAATGTCAAATAACCTCTTCTCACCTGCAAGCTTGAAATCATAGTTAAGTTCTTTAATAGCCCAAAAAGCTTTATGTTCCAATTCAAGAGGTAAGTGACAGGCTTTTCCATAAACCATTTTATAAGGAGACATACCCATAGGATTCTTATAAGCAGTTCTATAAGCCCACAAAGCATCATCTAATTTCATAGACCAGTTCTTTCGAGATCTATTAAAAGTCTTTTGCAAAATCAACTTTATCTCCCTATTGCATAACTCAACTTGACCACTAGACTGAGGATGATAGGGAGATGCAATTCCATGATTAACATCATACTTAGCAAGCATCTTACGGAAAGCACCATGAATAAAATGTGAACCACCATCAGTCATAATATATCTAGGGACTCCAAACCTTGGGAAAATAACTTCCTTAAGCATTTTAATAGAGGTGTTGTGATCAGCACTACTAGTAGGGATAGCTTCTACCCACTTAGTGACATAATCCACAGCAACAAGAATATGAGTATACCCATTGGACTTTGGAAAAGGTCCCATGTAATCAAAACCCCAAACATCAAATGGTTCAATAACAAGAGAATAATTCATAGGCATTTCCTGACGTCTACTGATATTACCAATCCTTTGACACTCATCACAAGGTAAGACAAACTTAGGAGCATCCTTGAAGAGAGTAGGCCAATAAAAACCGGATTACAATACCTTATGTGCGGTTCTATCTCCTGCATGGTGTCCTCCATAAGCTTCGGAGTGACACTTTCGAAGAATTTGTTCCTGCTCATGCTCAGGCACACAATGTCTAACAATACCATCCACACCTTCTTTATAAAGATGTGGGTTATCCTAGAAATAGTGCCTCAAATCATAAAAGAACTTTTTCTTTTGCTGGTAAGTAAAACTAGGAGGTATAAACTTAGCAACAATATAATTAGCATAGTCTGCATACCAAGGAGTACTATAAGAAACATTAATAGCAGCTAGTTGCTCATCAGGAAAACTATCATTAATAGGTTGTGGGTCATCAAGCACATTTTCCAATCTAGATAAGTTATCAGCCACGGGATTCTCAACCCCTTTCCTATCAACAATATGAAGATCAAACTCTTGTAACAAAAGAACCCACCTAATAAGCCTAGGCTTAGCATCTTTCTTTTCCATGAGATATTTAATAGCAGCATGATTAGTATGAATAGTAACTTTGGAATCAACAATGTAAGATCTACACTTATCACAAGCAAACACAACTTCTAGAAACTCTTTTTCAGTAGTAGCATAATTCCTTTGGGCAGTGTCCAAAGTCTTACTAGCATAATGAATAACATTCAGTTTCTTATCAACTCTCTGCCCTAGAACAGCACCAACAGCATAATCACTAGCATCACACATGATTTCAAAAGGTAAATCCCAATCAGGTGGCTAAACAATAGATGCAGAAAATAAGGCTAACTTAAGAGTTTCAAAGGCTTCTACACAATCATCATCAAAAACAAAAGGAACATCTTTTTGCAAAAGATTGGTAAGAGGCCTAGAAATTTTAGAGAAGTCTTTAATAAATCTGATATAGAAACCAGCATGACCAAGGAAACTTCTTATACCTTTGATATCCTTAGGACATGGCATCTTCTCAATAACATCAACCTTAGCTTTGTCGACCTCAATACCCATTTCAGAAATTTTATGGCCCAAGACAATACCTTCATTAACCATAAAGTGGCACTTTTCCCAGTTCAAGACGAGATTTGTTTCTTCACATCTCTACAAAACTCGATCAAGGTTGCTTAAGCAATCATCAAAATAAGTTCCGTAAACGGAGAAATCATCCATGAAAACCTCAACAATCTTTTCACAAAAGTCAGAGAAGATAGCAGACATACATCTTTGAAAAGTAGCAGGTGCATTACATAAACCAAAATGCATATGTCTATAAGCAAAGGTTCCAAAAGGATAGGTAAAAGTGGTTTTCTCTTGATCAGATTGTGCAACAGGTATTTGAGAAAAACCAGAATAACCATCTAGGAAATAAAAGTGTGTGTGCTTAGACAACCTTTCTAGCATTTGATCAATAAAAGGTAAAGGATAATGATCTTTCCTAGTAGCTTTATTCAACTTTCTAAAATCTATCACCATCCTATAACCAGTTACTATCCTTTGAGGAATAAGCTCATTTTTATCATTAGGAACAACAGTAATACCACCCTTTTTAGGAACACAATGAACTGGACTCACCCATCTACTATCAGCTATAGGATAGATAATACCTGCTTCCAGAAGCTTTAATATTTCAGTTCTTACCATCTCTTTCATTTTTGGATTCAATCGACGTTGGTGATCAACAACAGGTTTAGCATTTGGCTCCATATTAATATTGTGCTGACATAGAGTGGGACTAATGCCCTTAAGATCATCCAGAGTATATCCAATAGAAGCACGACGCTTCTTTAGAACTTTTAATAATCTCTTTTCTTCGTGCGCTGAAAGGTTAGCACTGATAATAATAGGATATATTTTCTTTTCAACAAGATAAGCATATTTCAGAGTATCAGGCAATTGTTTCAATTCAAAAACAGGATCACTCTTAGGTGGAGGAGGGCCTCCAAGAGTTTCAACAGGCAAATTATGTTTTAGGATAGGTGGCTGCTTAAAGAAAACTTCATCTATTTCATTCCTTTCATTCATATGCAAATCATTCTCATGCTCAAGCAAATATTGTTCTAAAGGATCAGTAGGAGGCACAACAATAGCAGCAAGACTAACAATTTCATCCTTGCTAGGCAACTCTATATCATGTGGTTGTCTACGAAACTTAGAGAAATTAAATTCATGAGACACACCACCAAAGTTGACACTAACAATCTCTTTGGCACAATCAATTTGAGCATTAACAGTATTCAAGAAAGGTCTACCAAATATGATTGGACAAAAGCTATCTTGTGGAGAACCAAGAACAAGAAAATCAGAAGGGTATTTGATCTTACCACACAAGACTTCAACATCTCTGACAATACCAAGTGGTGAAATAGTGTTTCTGTCAGCGAGCTTAATCGTGACATCAATATCTTCAATCTCAGCAGGTGCAATATCATTCATGACTTCTTGATATAAAGTAAAGGGAATAGCACTAATGCTAGCACCCACATCACATAAACCATGATAGCAATGATCTCCAATTTTAATAGAAATAACAGGCATGCCAACTATAGGTCTATTTTTATTCTTAGGATCAGGACTAGCGATTCTAGATGCATTATCACAGAAAGAAATAACATGCTCATCCAATTCATCAACTAAAAGATCTTTAACTAAAGAAATGCTAGGTTCAACCTTAATTTGCTCAGGAGGTGTAGAAGTCCTAACATGACTCTTTATAACAACAGAAGAAACTTTAGAATGCTCTTTAATTCTAACAAGAAAAGGAGGTTTCTCAAAATAAGTAGAAGGAACAACTGGATTAACATTGTAAACAATACTTTTCTCCTCCTTAAGCACTGGGGTTTTTTCCATGATCTCTATAGGAGGATGATATTTAAACCACTTCTCCTTAGGAAGATCAACATGTGTAGCAAATGATTCGCAAAAAGAAGCTACTATCTCAGAGTCAAGTCCATACTTAGTGCTAAACTTGTGAAAAGCATCGGTTTCCATAAGAGATTTAACACAATCAAACTTAAGATTTATACCTGACTCATTACCTTTGTCGATCTCCCAATCTTCATAGTTGCACTTAATCTTCTCAAGAAGATCCCATTTGAATTCAATAGTCTTCTTCATAAAAGAGCCAGTTGAAGAAGAATCAAGCATAGTTCGATCATTATGAGAAAGCCGAGCATAAAAGTTTTGAAGAATTATTTCTCTTGAGAGCTCATGATTGGGGCATGTATGAAGCATATACTTAAGCCTCCCCCAAGCTTGAGCGATACTTTCTCCTTCATGAGGCCAAAAATTATAAATATAGTTCCGATCGCGATGAACCAAGTGCATAGGATAATTTTTTTGATGGAATTCCAATTTCAACCGGTTCCAATCCCATGTATCAGTATCATCACATAACCTATACCATGTCGAGGCCTTTCCCTCCAAAGATAAAGGGAACACTTTCTTCTTAGCTCTGTCTCCAGATAGACCTGCAAGCTTAAACAATCCACAAATTTCATCCACATAAATCAAGTGCATATCAGGATGTTTAGTACCATCTCCTGCATAAGGATTAGCTAGCAGTTTCTCAATAAGACCAACAGGAATTTCATAAGCAATATCTTCAGTATCTTCAATAGGTGGCGGAGAGGAAACTCTAGTGGTTTTCGGTCGAGGTGAAGATACCCCGAACAAGCCTCTCAAAGGATTACTTTCCATAGTGACAAGTGACAATAAATTCCAACACGTAACAAAAATGTTTCCTTACCAATTTCCACTTACCAAAGGCGCTTCAGTCCCCGGCAACGGCACCAGAAAAGAGTCTTGATGACCCACAAGTATAGGGGGTCAATTGTAGTCCTTTCAATAAGTAAGAGTGTCGAACCCAACGAGGAGCAGAAGAAAATGACAAGTGGTTTTTAGCAAGGTAGTTTCTGCAAGCACTGAAACAAGCGGTAACATATAATTTGATAGCAAGGTAATTTGTAACGAGTAACAAGTGACAAATGTAAATAAGGTGCAGCAAGATATCCCAATCCTTTTGAATGCAAAGGACAGGCCAGAACAAGTACTTATAGTGATGCAAACATTCTTGAGGACACACGGGAATTTCATCTAGTCACTTTCACCATGTTCGTTTGATACGCGTTCGCTACTTTGATGATTTGATATGTGGGTGGACCGGTGCTTGGGTGCTGTTCTTACTTGAACAAGCCTCCCACTTATGATTACCCCCTCTTGCAAGCATCCACAACTACGAAAAGAGAATTAAGACAAAGTCTAACCATAGCAATAAACGTTTGGATCCAAATCAGCCCCTTACGGAATAGCGCATAAACTAGGGTTTAAGCTTCTGTCACTCTAGCAACCCATCATCTAATTACTACTCCACAATGAGTTCCCTTAGGCCCATGAATGGTGAAGTGTCATGTAGTCGATGATCACATGACACCACTAAGAGAATCACAACATACATATCATCAAAATATCGAACGAATACCAAATTCACATGATTACTTATGACAAGACTTCTCCCATGTCCTCAAGAACAAAAGTAACTACTCACACATCATCATCATGTTCATGATCAGAGAGGTAATGAATCACACAAAGGATCTGAACATTTAATATCTCATGAGGCAAACCAACTAGCATCAACTACGATAAGTAATCAACACTACAGGCAAATCACAAGTAGCAATCTATAGTTTTGACACAAGGATTGGATACAAGAGATGAACTAGGGTTTGAGATGAGATGGTGCTGTTGATGATGATGATGAAGATTGGTCCTCCCATGAAGAGAGGGTTGTTGGTGATGACGAAGGCTTCAATTTCCCCCTCCCGGTGGGAAGTGTCCCCGGCAGAATCTGCTCGCCGGAGAGCAAAAGTGCTACTGCTCTAGTTCTGCCTCGTGGCGGCGGCGCCTCATCCCGAAAATCTCCCCATAAAAGTTTTAGGGTAAAATGACTTATATACCAGAAGGAGAGGGCCAGAGGTGGGCCAGGGGATCCACACAACATCAGGGCGCTCCCCGGGGGGGGGGGGGGCGCACCCTGGTGCTGTGTGGGCACCTGGCACCCCTCCTCTGGTTGTTCTCTGGCCCAGTATTTTATATATATTCCAAAATAATTCTCCATGGAATTTTAGGCCATTTGGAGATGTGCAGAATAGGTATCTCTGCTGTAGCTTTTTCAGGCCCTGGAATCCAGCTGCCGGCATTCTCCCTTCTTGTGTAAACCTTGCATATTAAGAGAAAAAAGCATTAGAAATACTCCATGAAGTGCTATATTGATCAAAAACTTTATAAATAACAGCAATAAAACATGATGCAAAATGAACGTATCAACTCCCCCAAGCTTAGACCTCGATTGTCCTCAAGCGAAAACCAAAATCAAAAAACGTTCCCAGCGAGGTGTCGATAAAAACAAAATACGGACATGGAAGCATCATGAACAATATTATAGCAGCAACAAACATTATCATAAACTTCATATGAATGAGTAATAATTCAGCACAATGCTGAAGTATGAAGCATGAACTTTCTTGAAAACTAACAAACTAAGTTCTTAGTCAACAACGCAATTGCAATTCATTGTACTTTCAGGAAGGGTCACATGTAGGAGCCTTTTGGCAAGTCCACATACTCAACTATCATTTAGTCTTTCATAATTGCTAACACTCACACCATACATATGGAGCATCAAGTTTCAGCCGGACACAGAGGAAGATAGAGATTCCAACTTATTCACCTCAAGTGTGATGTCAACAATAATAACTCAAGCCCACCCACATTCAGCTGGATATATGTGCCTAGATCTTTCCCCACCACAAGATGCTTGCCAAAGGATAAAACAAAAAAGGAATAGAGAGAATAACTTTGACACTTGCATAAAAGTAAAAGACAAGCCCTTCGCAGAGGGAAGCAGAGGTTGCCATGCGCTTTCAATGTTGGATGCACTTAACTCTTATTGCAAAGGAACGTCACATGATATTGCCCCTTCTGATAGCAACATTTATTACGCAGTTTGTCGCTTTTATTCTTCACCATCACAAGTTCGTACCACGCTTGTTTTCCCTTATAATAAAAGATCATACATATTTAGTAGCAATTTTTATTGCCTTATTGCACCGATGACAACTTACTTGAAGGATCTTACTCAATCCATAGGTAGGTATGGTGGACTCTCATGGCATGAATTTGGTTAAGGGGTTTGGATGCACAAGTAGTATTTCTACTTAGTGCGAAGTTTTGGCTAGCATATATATTGGGCAAGCACCCCATGTTGGAGGATCCATGACAATATACCTTCTATGTGAATATGAACAAACATAACTCATTACGTTGTCTTCCTTGTCCAACCTCAACCGTTTGACATACAATACTTAATGGGTGGTCACAATCACAAAAGATGTCCAAGATAGTGTATTTGCATGTGAATCTTCTCTCCCTTATTAACTTTTTCATGAATTGCATCATTGACCAATGCTATGTTTGTCAACCTTCAATAAATTTTACCACTTATACTTTTCTTTATGTGATGTCATTACTCACCATAAGATTAGCATATGATCTTTTTCTTTTCATTATTTCATTGCTTTTGATCAAAACATAAAAGTAAAGAGGCAAGACTCAAACTACTCTTTATTATATAACTTACACACGATTACATAGATAGATAGATAAAAACTAACACTCAAAGATAGATCATACTAAACTTTTATTCTACTAGATCACGGAATAACTAAGGATCGAATTGAAAATAGCAAAAGATAATAGAAGTGATGATGATACGATACCGGGGCACCTCCCCCAAGCTTGGCACAATCCAAGGGGAGTGCCCATACCCGTGCGATCAAGCTCCCTTCCTTGGTGATGGAGGTGGGGAAGGATATTTAGGCTTGTCCAGTTTCCTCTTGAGCATAAAATTTTGTTCCCTCAGATCATCAACTTCCTTCTCGAGCTTCAATATCCTTTGACATAATTCTTGCTTGCTCTCCTGTAGAAAATGAGAGGGGATAAACAAAACCTTGGGTTTTCTCCTTGTGTTTGGGAGGCTCGATTTCTTGAACTTCACGTGCATGTCTCCCGGTTGAGGTAGAGGGATCTCTTCTTCATCTGAACTTACTCCCTCCTCCTTTCTCTCTTGTTCCTCATCTGAGAACAAGCCATAAGGATCCAGACCCCCATAGAGCTTGGGATTGGTAAGATAATGTGAAATATGGCTCTCATCATCGGAGTCCTGGGACGACATATTTTTGGATCTGCCAGGAAAACAGCAAGAAACAAGAACAGAAGATATCTCGCGATACGGTAGTCAAAACAATTCGGGCGATATATATAGATTTTTTGGGGTCCGTTTACTTACCGCATCACGTACCTACCCCTTTTTCAGTATTCTGGAGTGTTCCGGAAGGACTCCTTGATATGTTCCTCTGGTGTAATTGTGTCAATAATATTAGTTTCAACATTAATGGGTGTACCTGAAATGTAATGCTTGATCCTCTGTCCATTTGCCACCTTGGGGTTATTACCCACAGCATTGTTGATCTTTAAGCTCCAGAACGATAAACCTCTTCGATAATATATGGTCCTTCCCATTTGGAAAGAAGTCTACCTGCAAAGAACCTAAGACGAGAATTATATAATAAAACATATTCACCCACCTCGAATTCTCTCTTTTGGATCCTCTTATCATGCCATCATTTGACTTTTTCTTTGAATAGCTTGGCATTATCATAAGCTTGGGTTCTCCATTCATCGAGTGAGCTAATGTCAAATAACCTCTTCTCACCTGGAAGCTTGAAATCATAGTTAAGTTCTTTAATAGCCCTAAAGGCTTTATGTTCCAATTCAAGAGGTTAGTGACATGCTTTTCCACAAACCATTTTATAAGGAGACATACCCATAGGATTCTTATAAGCAGTTCTATAAGCCCACAAAACATCATCTAATTTCTTAGACCAGTTATTTCGAGATCTATTAACAGTCTTTTGGAAAATCAACTTTATCTCCCTATTGCTTAACTCAACTTGACCCTAGACTGAGGATGATAGGGAGACACAATTCTATTATTAACATCATACTTAGCAAGCATCTTACGGAAAACACCATGAATAAAATGTGAACCACCATCAGTCATAATATATCTAGGGACTCCAAACCTTGGGAAAATAATTTCCTTAAGTATTTTAATAGAAGTGTTGTGATCAGCACAGCTAGTGGGGATAGCCTCAACCCACTTAGTGACATAATCAACAGCAACAAGAATATGAGTATACCCATTGGACTTTGGAAAAGGTCCCATGTAATCAAAACCCCAAACATCAAATGGTTCAATAACAAGAGAATAATTCATAGGCATTTCCTGACGTCTACTGATATTACCAATCCTTTGACACTCATCACAAGATAAGACAAACTTCAAAGCGTCCTTGAAGAGAGTAGGCCAATAAAAACCGGATTGCAATACCTTATGTGCGGTTCTATCTCCTGCATGGTGTCCTCCATAAGCTTCGGAGTGACACTTCCGAAGAATTTGTTCCTTTTCATGCTCAGGCACACAACGTCTAACAATACCATCCACACCTTCTTTACAAAGATGTGGGTCATCCCAGAAATAGTGTCTCAAATCATAAAAGAACTTTTTCTTTTGCTGGTAAGTAAAACTAGGAGGTATAAACTTAGCAAAAATATAATTAGCATAGTCTGCATACCAAGGAGTACTATAAGAAACATTAATAGCAGCTAATTGCTCATCAGGAAAACTATCATTAATAGGTTGTGGGTCATCAAGCACATTTTCCAATCTAGACAAGTTATCAGCCACGGGGTTCTCATCCCCTTTCCTATCAACAATATGAAGATCAAACTCTTGTAACAAAAGAACCCACCTAATAAGCCTAGGCTTAGCATCTTTCTTTTCCATGAGATATTTAATAGCAGCATGATCAGTATGAATAGTAACTTTGGAATCAACAATGTAAGATCTAAACTTATCACAAGCAAACACAACTGCTAGAAACTCTTTTTCAGTAGTAGCATAATTCCTTTGGGCAGTGTCCAAAGTCTTACTAGCATAATGAATAACATTCAGCTTCTTATCAACTCTCTGCCCTAGAACAACACCAACAGCATAATCACTAGCATCACACATGATTTCAAAAGGTAAGTCCCAATCAGGTGGCTGAACAATAGGTGCAGAAATTAAAGCTGACTTAAGATTTTCAAAGGCTTCTGCACAATCATCACCAAAAACAAAAGGAACATCTTTTTGCAAAAGATTGGTAAGAGGCCTAGAAATTTTAGAGAAGTCTTTAATAAATCTCCTATAGAAACCAGCATGACCAAGGAAACTTCTTATACCTTTAATATCCTTAGGACATGGCATCTTCTCAATAGCATCAACCTTAGCTTTGTTGACCTCAATACCTCTTTCAGAAATTTTATGGCCCAAGACAATATCTTCATTAACCATAAAGTGACACTTTTCCCAGTTCAAGATGAGGTTTGTTTCTTCACATCTCTGCAAAACTCGATCAAGGTTGCTTAAGCAATCATCAAACGAAGTTCCATAAACGGAGAAATCATCCATGAAAACCTCAACAATCTTTTCACAAAAGTCAGAGAAGATAGCGGACATACATCTTTGAAAAGTAGTAGGTGCATTACATAAACCAAAAGGCATATGTCTATAAGCAAAGGTTCTAAAAAGACAGGTAAAAGTGGTTTTCTCTTGATCAGATTATGCAATAGGTATTTGAGAAAAACCAGAATAACCATCTAGGAAACAAAAGTGTGTGTGCTTAGACAACCTTTCTAGCATTTGATCAATAAAAGGTAAAGGATAATGATCTTTCCTAGTAGCTTTGTTCAACTTTCTAAAATCTATCACCATCCTATAACCAGTTACTATCCTCTGAGGAATAAGCTCATCTTTATCATTAGGAACAGCAGTAATACCACCCTTTTTAGGAACACAATGAAATGGACTCACCCATCTACTATCAGCTATAGGATAGATAATACCTGCTTCAAGAAGCTTTAATATTTCAGTTCTTACCACCTCTTTCATTTTTGGATTCAATCGACATTGGTGATCAACAACAGGTTTAGCATCTGGCTCCATATTAATTTTGTGCTGACATAGAGTGGGACTAATGCCCTTAAGATCATCCAGAGTATATCCAATAGCAGCACGATGCTTCTTTAGAACTTTTAATAATCTCTTTTCTTCGTGCGCTGAAAGGTTAGCACTGATAATAATAGGATATATTTTCTTTTCATCAAGATAAGCATATTTCAGAGTATTAGGCAATTGTTTCAATTCAAAAATGGGATCACTCTTAGGTGGAGGAGGACCTCCAAGAGTTTCAACAGGAAAATTATGCTTAAGGATAGGTGGCTGCTTAAATAAAACTTCATCTATTTCATTCCTTTCATTCATATGTAGATCATTCTCATGCTCAAGCAAATATTGTTGTAAAGGATCAGTAGGAGGCACAGCAATAGCAGCAAGACTAACAATTTCATCCTTATTAGGCAACTCTACTTCATGTGTTTTCTATGAAACTTAGAGAAATTAAACTCATGAGACACACCACCAAAGCTAACACTAACAATCTCTTTGGCACAATCAATTTGAGCATTAACAGTATTCAAGAAAGGTCTAACAAATATGATTGGACAAAAACTATCTTGAGGAGAACCAAGAACAAGAAAATCAGTAGGGTATTTGATGTTACCACACAAGACTTCAACATCTCTAACAATACCAAGTGGTGAAATAGTGTTTCTGTCAGCGAGCTTAATCGTGACATAAATATCTTCAATCTCAGCAGGTGCAATATCATTCATAACTTCTTGATATAAAGTGAAGGGAATAGCGCTTATGCTAGCACCCACATCACATAAACCATGATAGTAATGATCTCCAATTTTAACAGAAATAACAGGCATGCCAACTACGGGTCTATTTTAATTCTTAGGATCAGGACTAGCAATTCTAGATGCATTATCATAGAAAGAAATAACATGCTCATCCAATTCATCAGCTAAAAGATCTTTAACTAAAGCAATGCTAGGTTCAACCTTAATCTGCTCAGGAGGTGCAGAAGTTCTAACATGACTCTTTCTAACAACAGAAGAAACTTTAGAATGCTCTTTAATTCTAACAGGAAAAGGAGGTTTCTCAAAATAAGTAGTAGGAACAACTGGATTAACATTGTAAACAATAGTTTTCTCCTCCTTAAGCTCTGGGGTTTTTTTCCTTAATTTCTATATTAGGGTGGTATTTTAACCACTTCTCCTTAGGAAGATCAATGTGTGCAGCAAATGATTCACAAAAAGAAGCTACTATCTTAGAGTCAAGTCCATACTTAGTGCTAAACTTGTGAAAAGCTTCGGTTTCCATAAAAGATTTAACACAATCAAACTTAAGATTTATACCTGACTCATTACCTTTGTCGATCTCCCAATCCTCATAGTTGCGCTTAATCTTCTCAAGAAGATCCCATTTGAATTCAATAGTCTTCTTCATAAAAGAGCCAGTTGAAGAAGAATCAAGCATAGTTCGATCATTGTGAGAAAGCCAAGAATAAAAGTTTTGAAGAATTATTTCTCTTGAGAGCTCAAGATTGGGGCATGTATGAAGCATATACTTAAGCCTCCCCCAAGCTTGAGCGATACTTTCTCCTTCACGAGGCCAAAAATTATAGATATAGTTCCGATCACGATGAACCAAGTGCATAGGATAAAATTTCAACCGGTTCTAATCCCATGTATCAGTATCATCACATAACCTATACCATGTTGAGGCCTTTCCCTCCAAAGATAAAGGGAATACTTTCTTCTTAGCTCTATCTCTAGATAAACCTGCAAGCTTAAACAATCCACAAATTTCATCCGCATAGATCAAGTGCATATCAGGATGTTTAGTACCATCTCCTGCATAAGGATTAGCTAGCAGTTTCTCAACAAGACCAACAGGAATTTCATAAGCAATATCTTTAGTATCTTCAATAGGTGGTGGAGAGGCAACTCTAGTGGTTTCCGGTCGAGGTGAAGATACCCCGAACAAGCCTCTCAAAGGATTACTTTCCATAGTGACAAGTGACAATAAATTTCAGCACGTAACAAAAATGTTTCCTTACCATTTTCCACTTACCAAAGGCGCTTCACTCCCCAGCAACGGCGCCAGAAAAGAGTCTTGATGACCCACAAGTATAGGGAGTCAATTTTAGTCCATTAGATAAGTCAGAGTGTCAAACCCAACAAGGAGCAGAAGGAAATGACAAGTGGTTTTGAGCAAGGTGATTTCTGCAAGCACTGAAACAAGCGGTAACAGATAGTTTGTTAGCAAGATAATTTGTAGCAAGTAACTAGTGACAAATGTAAATAAGGTGCAGCAAGATAGCCCAATCCTTTTGAGTGCAAAGGACAGGCCGGAACAAGTACTTATAGTGATGCAAATGTTCTTGAGGACACACGGGAATTTCATCTAGTCACTTTCGCCATGTTCATTTGATTCGCGTTCGCTACTTTGATGATTTGATATGTGGGTGGACCGGTGCTTGGGTGCTGTTATTACTTGAACAAGCCTCCCACTTATGATTACCCCCTCTCGTAAGCATCCGCAACTACGAAAAGAGAGTTAAGACAAAGTCTAACCATAGCAATAAATGTGTGGATCCAAATCAGCCCCTTACGGAATAGCGCATAAACTGGGGTTTAAGCTTCTGTCACTCTAGCAACCCATCATCTAATTACTACTCCACAATGAGTTACCTTAGGCCCATGAATGGTGAAGTGTCATGTAGTCGACATTCACATGACACCACTAAGAGAATCACAACATGCATATCATCAAAATATCGAACGAATGCTAAATTCACATGATTACTTATGACAAGACTTCTCCCATGTCCTCAAGAACAAAAGTAACTACTCACACATCATCATCATATTCATGATCAGAGAATAAATAAATGACATAAAGGATCTGAACATTTAGGAATTCACCAATCAAATCAACTAGCATCAACTACTATAAGTAATCAACACTACTAGTAACACACACGTACCAATCTAATGTTTTGACACAAAGATTGAATACAAAAGATGAACTAGGGATTGAGATGAGATGGTGCTATGGTTGATGATGATGAAGATTGGTCCTCCCATGATGAGAGGGTGGTTGGTGATGATGAAGGCTTCGATTTCCCCCTCCCGGAGGGAAGTGTCCCCTGCAGAATCTGCTCGCCGGAGAGCCAAATTGCTCCTGCTCTAGTTCTGCCTCGTGGTAGTGGCGCCTCATCCCAAAAGTCCCCCCATAAAATTTTTAGGGTAAAATGACTTATATACCAGAAGGAGAGGGCCAGAGGTGGGCCAGGGGCCTCACACAACATCAGGGCGCGCCCCGGGGGGGGGCGCGTCCTGGTGCTGTGTGGGCACCTGGGAGCCCTCCTCTGGTTGTTCTCTGGCCCAGTATTTTTTATATATTCCAAAATAATTCTCCATGGAATTTCAGCCCATTTGGAGATGTGCAGAATAGGTATCTCTGCTGTAGCTTTTTCAGGCCCTGAAATGCAGCTGCCGGCATTCTCCCATCTCGTTTAAACCTTGCATATTAATAGAGAAAAGGCATTAGAAATACTCCATGATGTGCTATATTGATAAAAAAAACTTCATAAATAACAGCAATAAAACATGTTGCAAAATGGACGTATCACCCGCAAAGTTAATCTATCGACTTGAATAATCATGCTTGTTGATGGACGTTGGTAGCTGCGGTTTGGTTGAAACCTTAGAAGCCATGTAAAATAAAATTTTGCATAAACCGATTAGATGCGTCTAACTTGGTTTTGCAGGATGACATGAGATGTGCATATGATGTGGTATAGTCTTTGTCATATTAATTTGATTTGTATGAGATGACTATATAATGTAAATTAACATGACCTGCGTGTCATGATTCGGCATGATGGCTGGAGCCATATGATTGTCACTTTAATAACCTACGTGTGAACCTTATGTAATGCACTAATTTTATTAGCTATAGAGATAGCAATATTGTCTGGTGCATCGACAAGGTGGTGGCAATCTTCGCGAAGGTGGAGACCGAAGCCAATGCCGAAGACGAAGAAATGAAAGACTTCTCCGTCAGAAAGGGCTATACCATATCATGCTATTATGAATTGCCTGAGATGTTTATCCCTTATGATGAACCCTTCTTGATTGCGTGGTAGTCGCTTTTTATTAGGGTGATCTCTCACTTAAAAATATCTAGTTAGTGTTCTCCCAAGTGTAGCACCATTACGGCACCTATATTTTCGGGGTGCACCATGCTAACATGGGTACGAATGAATAGAGAAGTGTGAGGCGGGTGAGGTCAGACCTCGCAGCAAGATCACTTGGTTGTCTTGACATTCTGGCTTGATCGTTCTGAGATCGGAACACGCCCATCGAAAGATGAACAAGAGTCACATAGAGATGTGATTGGCAAGTTTGCCTACCGATTGAGATTTTTTATCATTAGTGATGCTACCATCAATGGCGTTGAATTGAAATCTGGGTCTTGTATCACTCATAATCAATTTTGAGAGATGTTGATTTGAGTGGGAGCGCACTGTAGAATTAACTTTTTTAATTCTTAGTGCAATTAATTATGAACTTTGTCTAAGTGAAAATTGCATAATAGTTGTAGAATAATGGCTCGTGTTTCCACCTTCCCTATTAAAATTGAATAGCTGTTATTTATCTGGTTAAAACTTTACGGTTGATAATGTAACATGAGGATTGTGCTCAAGAGTGCCGAGAAGGACTTTGTCCTATCGCATGCTTTCGGTATCCTCTCGCTAATGCTATGGATGATGAGACTCTCGTCCTTCGATCCAAAAGTTAGAATTCCGTTACGGTCAAGTGCAATATGTTTGCTTCCATGAGACCCAAACTTCAAAAGTTTGGGATAGTTATGTGATATTCATGGAACTGAAAATCATTTTCAGACACAAACAAAGGATAAAAGATATGTGATATCCAAAGCAATGTTTGTTTTGCAAATTATTAGTAAAGTGTTTACTGTGCATTTGACTAATAAGAGACGGATCTGGAAGAACGCCTGTCATATGATGAAGATGAATAAAACAACAACTTAAAGAGAAAGGAAATGTCCAAAGGGTGTTAGTGTGACTTACACACCTAGGAAGTCCGGGGCTAACGCCACTCTTAAGTTGGGTGCTTCTGGAGAAATACTAAAAGTTAAACTATTAGAAGTATAAAGGCAAAAAGAGGGAAGACTGGAATATCCAGCTGATGTATGAATGTCATACAAGTTATTGATGTATAGAAGGCTGGTCAAAGAAATAGTTCTTGGGAATTATGATTAAACATGTTAATCACTGATTCTTGGGTATTGTGAGTTGATCACAGGAATACCCGTTCGATTGCATTCTCTTGCAACTCGATACAAGAACTACTACAGCCTAAAAGACTTGCCGGGAATGAGGTTTAGATATGCGCTGGGAACATAGTAAAAGTTGCTATACTCGGTACATTACCTATGTATTTATTTTCATAATTCATTTTTGATTTTTACACACTCTAGCCCATTGCATAAGGTATCTTGCAAGAAGGTTGTTAATAAGAGAACTTTTGATGTTCGGTGTTATGAATAACATAAGGGCCATAATTTCATTATGAATCAGATGTATGTTATGAATATTTATAATAATACATTACCTCTGGATTTACTTTCATAATTCATTTTAGAGTTTTACAGACTCTAGCCCGTTGCATAATGTTTGTTGCAAAAGGGTTGTTCATAAAAGAACAATTGTTGTTCAGTATTATGAATAACATAAAGGGCCATGATTCCATCAAGGATGGGATGTATGTTATGAGTATTGATGGTAATATGACACATCCATAACACTGACACTAAATGTCGCAAGACTAAAAGAATACCACACAAGTGTGGCACTGCATTTGGTCACATTGGAGAAACTCGCATGGAAAAATTCCATTATGATGGATTTTGAAGTCGTTTGATTTTGAATCATCTGACACTTGCAACTTTCCTCCGAAAAGTGAAGTGACTGAAATACTGTTCACAGGCCATAAGGAACGAGCAAAAGAACTTATTGGTGATCATACATTTTGATGTGTGTTGTCCGATAAATGTTGTTGCAAGCAGTGGATTTGTCTATCTTCAAAAAATGCCTCAAGTGGATATATGGATATTTACTTGATGAGATGCAAGTCTGGATCTATTAAAGTCATTCAAAAGGTTTTCAAAATAAAGTAGAAATTATTGTAACAAGAAAATTATGTTTCTGCAATTTGATTGTGGAAAGGAATATTTGAGTTACAAGTTTAGCGAATGTCTGATGAATTGTGAAAAGAGTTTCATAACTTACACCTCCCGGAACACCACTGTGAGTGGAATGTCCGTGAAGATGTAATCAAACCATTTATGACATGGTAAGATCAAAGATAACATAAATCAATTTGCCATTATCCCTTTAAAAGTAATGCTTTAGAGACTACGGCTTTTACACTGAAAAGAGCGCCATCAAATCTGTTGAAATGATGCCATGGTATGGTACACCCAACCATGTTATGTCTTTTCTTAACATTTGGAATATGGGGATTGTGTAAAATATTTACAAACCTATTCCAAATCAGACAAGTGCTACTTTGTAGGTTATCCCAAATTATTAGGTATTCCTCCCTTACTATGCCGAGGCAAAAGTTTGCCACAAAGAACGACATGATTTTGTAGAAAATGGTTCTTACAAAAAGGTGAGTGGGAGAACAGTGCAAATCGACGAGATAACAGTATCTTCGTCATCAGTTCGAAGAAAAGAAACCTTGGAGGTAATTCTAGAGTTTCCTACTGCGACTGATACGGAAGCCTCTACATGAGATGTATGGACTTCGATCGAACTTGCAGCTGAACCACATAGGCAAAACTCATGCAAACCTCTCTGGTGCGCAAATGAGATGTTGTTGTTAGACAATAGTATACCTACGATACACAAGGAAGCGTTGATGGGCCCTGACTCCGAAATTGGCTAAAAGCCAATGTAATCTAAGATAGTTTCCATATAAACGATTCAAGATTATATCTTGATAAACCCTTCAAAATACTTGGAGTCTAACTAATTGGAATGGAACTACACACTTATACAGATAAAAATGTTTTATCCATTAAGCTCAACTTGTTGCTTATAACAAATTCAAGGAATTAAACTACGGCGAGATTGTCTCTCCGTAGCGATGCTTAAAGTCGGTTCAGGTTAAACTAGCAATTAATACATATTTCAATCATGAGATATGTTACATGGATGACAAAAGGATTTCCATGAGATGGAAATACAACCTAGGACTTGCATGTGTTACAGTCCAAGGTATTTTGTCAATCCAGATGATGCTAGTGAATGTGCAAACTTCAGAGTTCCAGCAATGGACAGAAGAGAGCAGAATGGAGTTGGAATCTTTGTTTTTGATGAAATAGTCAAAAGAGTTTGATTTCATTAATGGATAATGAAGATACTTGTGACTGCAAGAAAGTAAGTGGGAGCATAATATTATTTATATAAATGTTGTGTGCTTGACACATTGTTGATTGGAAATAATATAAATTTCTTGACATGAATTAGGATTTCATTGAAAATAGTTTTTGCGATGAAGTGCTTGGGCTAAGTAGCCTTGATATTAGGCATAATGATCTATGGAGATATATTTGCCTAATAGGGCTAAAGCAAAAATACATAGTGACAAGATGCTAAAACCATTTAGCATTAGAACGACAAGGAGTGATTCTTGCCGGAGTCACATGGAAATAGTTTTTGCAAGACTCGGTGTCCTAAAACACTGATGAGCAAAATACATGATGGAGTTTCCACACACGTTTGTGTTTGGATTAATCATGTATTCCATGGTATGTAATGTGACGCCCCCTGCTTAATCATGCACTAATCATACACGCAAATGCACATGATCAAGCCTAAGGACTCACTTGAAGATATCACAACACAACTCTAGACACAAATTAAAAAGAATACAAGCTTTATATTACAAGCCAGGGGCCTTGAGGGCTCGAATACATAAGCTCTCTTACAAGCGTCAGTGGAAGCATCAGATATCTGAGTACAGATATAAAAGATAAAATAGATAGGCCTTTAAAAGGCGGGGCAAAAGAAAACACTACGATCGAAAAGGCGCAGGCCTCCTGCCTGGGACCCTCCGAACCTACTCCTGGTCATCAGCCAACTCGTAGTAGTAGCCATCCTCGGGGTAGTAGTAGTAGTCGTCGGCGGGGCAGCTGTCTCAGGGGCTCCATCATCTGGTTGCATCAAACGGATATGGGGAAGAAGAGGAAGCAAAGCAACTGTGAGTACTCATCCGAAGTACTCAGCAAGCAAGGATCTACACTACATATGCAACATTATCAAAGAAAGTCTGTATATGTGGACTGGGCTGCAGAAAATGCTAGAATAGAGGGAAGGCCTAGTCCTATCGAAGACTAGCATCTTCAGTGGTCTTGCAGCATTAGAAGAGTGTAGATCAGCACAATATAAAGTAGTAGTAGTGTTATCAACCTCGCCCAAAGATCCTTCCTCGACTCCCTGCGAGAAAGCAATCCAGAGCCCTAATATCCAAGTATCAACCTTGGCCAGAGATCCTTTCTCGACTCCCTGTGAGAAAGCAATCCCAGAGCCATACTATCCATATCTCATCTCATCGTTAGGTTCTAGTTGTATCGATCGGGATACAACTCCGAGCGTCCGTTACCGAGGATCCGACTATGCATAGATTAGTTCGTCCCTGTAGGGGTGCACCAACTTACCCACCGGGGGGGGGGGGGGGGGGGGGGGGGGGGGGGGGGGGGGGGGGGGGGGGGGGGGGGGGGGGGGGGGGGGGGGGGGGGGGGGGGGGGGGGGGGGGGGGGGGGGGGGGGGGGGGGGGGGGGGGGGGGGGGGGGGGGGGGGGGGGGACAAGGGGGTCACTGGGGTTCACTAACCAGCCTTCCGGCCGGACACACTTTTCTAGGTCATGCCCGGCCTCGGCCAAACGACACACTGCAACCCTACCTAGAGCTCAGCAGAGAGGTCCCCGTCGGTCTATATCCTAAGCACTCAGGGGTCTTGGGCCATTGCCCTGTGCACTCCGGGTCGTTGCGTGCAGGGGGAAGCCAGGCACCTGGAGGGCACTGGTCCATCCCGACAGCGATGCTGAACTAGACGTCTGACAAAGCTTTCGACTGATGCCATGATGCAGAGTGCCCATAACTTTTCCCACGTGATGGTTAGTGCTATCGGGCCAGAGGCCCACTCGTATCAAACATCCAAACCGTTAGTGTTTTGGTAGTGCGGTAATGAGGAGAGACCCATCTCGAGGACATGCGGCAAGGGCTAAGAATGCCCGACCACACCTCGTATTTTTCTCGCGGGTACCGTCCAGGTCAACCCGACTCCACATCACTCGCCTCTTAGGCTCGCGCGGGTACCCCTCAGGGTCGACCCCCCTTTCCAAGTAACAGTTGTAAAGTCCAAGTATTCATGTGTCCGTAACATCAGGGGAATCCGAGGTATCACCCTCATTGGATTCCTACTCGATGTATCCGTCAAGGTGAACTCGGAGGAATCACCCTCGACGGGTTCACACTTGAGGTGTTGCACGACAGCGTCGTTACCGAGAGTGGTGAAGGAGGAATCACCCTCGATGACCATGACCGAGTAACTACTCCACAGAGTTAACATCAGAAGTGCTTATGAGGTATCACCCTCGGCACTCGATAGTAACGGTGCAGTGTCGTACAGAGAAAGGGGATGTGATGTGCGGTGCTGGGGCCTGGTCGTCGAGTCTTCCTATGATCCAGCGGTGGTAACTAGGACAAGGGGGTCACTGGGGTTCACTAACCAGCCCTAAGCAGTTTAGGATAAGCAGGTAATTATCAAAAGCAGGTTACAAAATCAGGTCATGCATCAGAATAGGTAAAGCAGTAGCAGCAGCAATTCTAAGGCAAGCACAAGAGAGAAGAGAATAGGCGATATAGGCATGCTCATGGGGGGTGCTCGCCTGGAAGCTTTGTAAACACCAACGGGACTTCGACGAGGTAGACGATCATCGGGTCATCATCGGTCTCGGGGTCTATCGAGAGAGAAGAGGGGGAAGAAACAATAAATAAAGCCAGACAATTGCAATCACAGAAGCATGGCATGGGAGCATGTTATTCGAGAAGTATCCTAATGCAGTACTACGCAAGTTAGTCGGAGTGGGAAACTATCCGGGAGTGTTCTCCCAGCTCCGGGTGATTATCGAACAGATGAAGCGGAGGGGAAAGTTCCATGTTCATCATGCTAGAGGCATGTGACAGATAAGAGGAGGGCATATTCAGGTTCGTCTCGTCGTTCTGAGCAACTTTCATGTGGAAAGTTTTTCTATCTGAGCTACGGTTTATTTTCTATGAATTTTCAAAGATTTAAACATTTTTTGGATTTATTTTAATTAACATAAATGCATTATTGCATCAGCATGATGTCAGCATGAGGTCAGCAGGTCAACCGCAGCTGTTCAGGTTAAACCTGACAGCTGGGTCCCACCTGTCAGCGTCTATGAGGTTAATCAGTGTGTTAAACTAATCTAACAGCTAATTAACCAGTGGGCCCCGTTTGTCAGTGAGCTAACTAAATTAGCAGATTAATTTAAAACCTAATTAGCTTAATTAAATGTAGGGGCCCAGTCGTCAGTGCCAGGGGAACTGTAACCCGCGTTGACCGTGGTCAACGCGGTCAAACAAACGGCGGGGCCCACTGGTAGCGACCCAGGGGTGGGCCTCAGGTCTTGCCAGGTCAGCGCCAGTCAACGCCGCCCGCCGGACTTACTCAGGCGACCTCAAACACGGCAGAGAGGCCTCGGTTAGCGTCGGATATCGCGTACGGGCCTCCACTTTGGGCGCGGCTAGGTGCGTTCAAAAGAGGAGAAGGAGCCGCGTCGAATGGCGGTGAAGACATGGCCGGAGTTAGCCGGAGGTGACGGCGGCGAGCACCGCAGCAGACGCCATACTTTGGGCATCATCGGAATCTAGGATACGGTGAGCAAAACGAGCGGCGTGAGGTTCCTATGGCGTCTACACGGGCCAACTAAGCGAATGGACATGCGCGCGTGACCAATGGGTCACCGGAACCATGCCGGCGATTAGCTTCCGCGGCGGCGCGTTCGCCCATACTAACAGCGGCTAGCTACGGGGACAGATCCGCACGAGGAGGAGGGGGAAAAGAGGGCGACTGCTCACCGGGCCCTGTAGGTGTGCTCAAATGGGCTCGGGGAAGCTCGTCATCGCCGGAATCATCGCCGGCACCTGTCGGTGCCGAGGAAGAAGAAGAGCTCAAGGAGCTCAACACGGAGGCTCCCGGCTTGAACGGCTGGGTCCGGGCGGCATAGCGGATGGAGGCGGTGCTCTACGACATCTCGGCGATGGGTGGGGACGATGGAGAGCGTGGGATTAACGGCGACAGCAACGATGGCGCTCGGCAGAGGGGGAGAGGAGCGAGCGCGAGGGGAAAGGAGAGGGGAAAGAGTGGCGAGGGAGAGCCAGGGGAATGGACGAGGGGTCCTTATCCCCTCGCTGTCGGTGGCCGTCGACGTGTCAACGAACGGACGGAGTAGCGGGCTGTGGCCATGGGCGCAGCGACAGCGCGAGAGAGATAGAAGAGAGGATGGAGGCAGGCCGGCTGGGCTGGGCCTGGGTACTGTGCACTTAGGCCTAGTCCAGTTTAGGCCTTTTTCCTTTTTCGTTTCTGTTTCTTTTTTTTAATAAACAGAGATGGTTAAGAGAATATTTGGGCACGCTATTTACTTTGGAAAAATATGGGAAGTGCCCCTTTAATTCCCTGGTGATCTTAGACAGTGCCACAAATATTTTGGAGACCAGAAGAATTCATTTGTATTTTTCACAAATGAAATAGCATTTAAATATGCTGGAATTGTTCTGTTTTAATTGCTACTGTTCATCTTTGCATAAGAGTGATGTTGTATTCCTTAACAAATAAATGTTATGGAATATTTGCTATGAGATGAACATTTTTCCAGCACCTTTTAAACAACTTCAATTTTCACTTTGAATTTGAATTGAATTCAGAGAAGGAATTTGAAATGAGATATTCATCCAATATGATTAAGCTTTGTAAATTAAGATGACTTGGCACTGATCATAAGGGATTACTGTAGAGTGATGCTGGGGATGTTACAAATGTCCTCCACTACCAGAAATCTCGTCCCGAGATTTAATTGGGGAAGTAAAGGGGTATAGGGACGGAGGCCTGGAAGGATTGGCATCCGGTAATTGTCTCAGGGAAGGAGGCTTAGCAGCATCTGGAAATATATCGAGACTGATTTAAGGAGATACAATAAGTTTCAATCAGTCAGGCATCCAGCTGATGCCTAAAATAGATGATAAAGGGGTTTCAGAGCAATGAGGCATAATGTTGCATCTGATACCGGAATGAAACTGGGTAAGGAAATTAGATCGTGAATTGCATACGAAGCCAGGTGCAAAGAATACTTCGGAATCAAGGTTGTACAGGAGAGTCAGGTTCCGATCATGTGGAACTGTGGGTTCTGGGCCCACCATGTGGTTCAAAAGTAGGAAGGACGCTAACGTATTGCACGGTCATGGTAGCAAGGCATGTCAGAGCCTAGCCTGTCAGTTCTGTCGGCGATAACATCGGTACCAAGGGCGAGGGACGAAGAGAACCATTTTCCTGCTTGTTGAACGAGGCGGACCAATAGGCAAATTTCACGTCCATCGGTGGTTACCGAAATGTCATCAACATTAGTAATAGTGTCGTACTGACCGAATTGTACCTCGAGGTGTTTTTATAAGCAGGGAATTATTTCTGCTTATATCATATAGATCAAAATAAAGACTAACAAACCAATGGAAAGAAAAATATGATTATCAGGATTAATCAGACCAAAGGAAAGGAAAATGTGTTTGCACACAAGAATTGAGGGTATATCCTTTCCAAGGAAAGGCGGAGCATGATATACATGATAGGACGACAAGTTCAAAAGTATTTAGACAAAGGGGCGAGGGAAGAATCATGATATTACCCACACCACGGTGTTTGGGATAATTGATCAAGAAACATTTAGCAATGTGCTTCCAATGTTTTGGTTGATATTCGGGATACCACAGTCATGCTTCGAGGTAGCATTAATATGGTGTTTGAAGTAAGGGTTGGGTTTGAAGATCTCAAGAGATACAAAGGAACAATTACAAGAATAGCAAGGAGCTCAAAGTATAACCAAGACATGATCGAACATGTGTTGGAAAGGAGACAAGAGTGTTGTCGATGATAACACAAGTCATCGAGGGCAAGGATGGTATTTCTCACCATGAATTCAATTGACACTTGGAAGAAGTCAAAAGGTTACTGATGATCATGATACATTTTGTCAAGAGGTTTCAAGAGGATGCAATCGAACAGCGGCGGCACCCAGAAAAAGGATTGATTAAGCGAAAGGCTACTGAAACCACGGGTGCAACACAAGCTCAAAATCAAGCTTGTTATTCAAGGTGAAAAGATAAGATGAGGAAGATCGACGTAAGCTTTGCTCATCATCGGAAGTTGCTCCAGGAGGAAGGACCAGGTAGCACAGTTAAAATCAGCAAGATACTGATATAGCCGATCAGGCTAAGAATGAGGTGATGGAGTATCATTCCAATAAGGATTCACAAGTAGTGCAATGACACAATATCCTCAGGATCACATGAAACAATACGTGAAGGTAGATCGGAATAGAGGTTGCACAAGTGAAATGGTCTGCAGAAGACAAATATGTTAACTTGTCCAGGAAATGGAGTCAAAGAGAAAATATGGTCGGAACCACGATTATAAATGATCAAACCACAGATACAACATGAACTTGTACAAGGGGTAATTATTTTTACCTGCAGCTTCCATGATAAGTTCTACATCGTTTCCATGGGCATGAACATAAAGGTTCAAGGTCGACTCCCACTTATCCAATGCATAACCTTTCATTCACTTCTCGTCTATAAAGAAGTTGTAGAGTTGAAAATTTATCCGATGAAACGCGATTAGATATAACCCGCGTAACTTTCAATTTACACAGGTTAAGGAAAGCATATGTTCAACCCATCCGGGCATCTTAGGAACATACACCACGAACTGCAGGAGTAAATAATCACAAGCTCGAAGGCAGAGCAAAGTTGACAAAGCAGAGGATACAATTTACCAAAGGCATTATGTATCCGAGGAAAAACTCACAAGGCTATTGAATATGAAAGACTTTGTCGGATAATAACCCAACAAAAGATCAGATGGTCGGCAAGGATCTGATGTGAGTATCGGTACTTAATTAGGGAAGAAGGGATGCAAAGGCATCGGGCTATAGAAACATCTGAATAGTTTGATGCTTAAATACAAACAAAAATTTTGATTTCTAGATCGGTGTATCATAATCAGATGCTCTAATCGAAGCTGGATAGGTTGAACAGTCTTAGAGGCGCACCAATTGAATCTTGATTGGGCAAGAACCAGCTCATATCCAGAATGATGTCTGAGCCGGAAAGAAAATTTCTAAGGATTAATTGATGATTGCGAATAGTCGCACACACGTGGAATCCATAGGAACAGAATGACAATCACAAAGGATTTTAATTAATATTGCTAGACGTGTGGAATTAACCATAATGCAAGCAGGCAAGGAGATTCAAGAGCAATAGGCTGCAGAGGATTTTCGGAGATTAGATAGCATTTCCAAGTATTTTGGAAAGCATATGAACATCTGGGGATGAAGGTACAGACGGCAAGGATGTTATCCATGGGGATTTATTGGTGGTCAGGAACTGCAAAGCAGTGGGCACAGGGTCTTGGGAAACATCGAGGAGTATCTGCAGAATCTTCCGGTGAAGCAAGCGATCATCTGGAATGATGGAGCTCTCCGGGAGGAAGTGGTTACGAGATCCTAGAGTCAGAGTTAGTAAAACCTTTAACCTGAAAAGAAGAGAGATCAGAATCCCAGAGTATAGACGAGGAATAAAAGATCCTAATACCACCCAATTGGCGACGTGGGCCCGTAAGCCACACAACCAAGTTAGTAAAACGGTTTTCCAAAGACTAGACTCAACTTCGGCCAAGGAGTTGGAAAGGGGGATTCCTACAGGCAGTTGGCTCTGATTCCAACCTATGATGCCCTCGGCTTAATCATGCACTAATCATACACGCAAATGCACACGATCAAGCCTAAGGACTCACTTGAAGATATCATAACACAACTCTAGACACAAATTAAAAATAATACAAGCTTTATATTACAAGCCAGGGGCCTCGAGGGCTCGAATACATAAGCTCGCTTACAAGCGTCAGCGGAAGCATCAGATATCTTAGTACAAATATAAAAGATAAAACAGATAGGCCTTTAAAAGGCGGGGCAAAAGAAAACACTATGATCGAAAAGGCGCATGCCTCCTGCCTGGGACCCTCCGAACCTACTCCTGGTCGTCAGCCAACTCATAGTAGTAGCCATCCTCGGGGTAGTAGTACTAGTCGTCGGTGAGGCAGCTGTCTCAGGGGCTCTGTCATCTGGTTGCATCAAATGGATATGGGGAAAAAGAGGAAGCAAAGCATCCATGAGCACTCATTCGAAGTACTCAGCAAGTAAGGATCTACACTACATATGCAACATTATCGAACAAAGGCTGCATATGTGGACTGGGCTGCAGAAAATGCCAGAATAGAGGGAAGGCCTAGTCCTATCAAAGACTAGCATCTTCAGTGGTCTTGCAGCATTAGAAGAGTGCAGATCAGCACAATATAAAGTATTAGCAGTGTTATCAACCTTGCCCAGAGATCCTTCCTCGACTCCCTGCGAGAAAGCAATCCCAGAGCCCTAATATCCAAGTATCAACCTCGGCCAGAGATCCTTTCTTGACTCCCTGCGAGAAAGCAATCCCAGAGCCATACTATCCATATCTCATCTCATCATTAGGTTCTAGTTGTATCGATCGGGATACAACTCCGAGCGTTCATTACCGAGGATCCGGCTATGCATAGATTAGTTCTTCCCTGCAGGGGTGCACCAACTTACCCACCACGCTCGCTTAACTCCGGCCGGACACACTTTTCTGGGCCATGCACGGCCTCGGCCAAATGACACACCGCAACCCTACCTAGAGCTCAGCAGAGAGGTCCCCGTCGGTCTATATCCTAAGCGCTCAGAGGTCTTGGGCAATCGCCCTGTGCACTCCGGGTCGTTGCGTGCAGGGGGAAGCCAGGCACCAGGAGGGCGCTGGTCCGTCCCAGCCGCGTTGCTGAACTGGACGTCTGATAAAGCTTTCGGCTGATGCCACGATGCAGAGTGCCCATAACTTTTCCCGTGTGATGGTTAGTGCTATCGGGCCACAGGCCCACTCGGATCAAATATCCAAATTGTTAGTGTTTTGGTAGTGCGGTAACGAGTAGAGACTCATGATCGATGTGACCCCGTCGCCCCATCTCGAGGACTTGCGGCAAGGGCTAAGAATGCCTGGCCACGCCTCGTATTTATCTCTCGGGTACCGTCCAGGTCAACCCGACTCCACATCACTCGCCTCTTAGGCTCACGCGGGTACCCCTTAGGGTCGACCCGCCTTTCCAAGTAACAGTTGTAAAGTCCAAGTATCCGTTTGTCCATAACATCAGGGGAATTCGAGGTATCACCCTCGTTGGATTCCTACTCGATGTATCCGTCAAGGTCAACTCGGAGGAATCACCCTCGATGGGTTCACACTTGAGGTATTGCACAACAGCGTCGTTATTGGGAGTGGTGAAGGAGGAATCACCCTCGATGACCACGACTGAGTAACTACTCCACAGAGTTAACATCAAAAGTGCTTACGAGGTATCACCCTCGGCACTCGATAGTAACGCTGCAGTGTAGTATAGAGAAAGGGTATGTGATGTGCGATGCTGGGGCCTGGTCGTCGAGTCTTCCTATGATCCAGCAGGGGCAACTAGGACAAGGGGGTCACTGGGGTTCACTAACCAGCCTATTCTAAGCAGTTTAGGATAAGCAGGTAATTATCAAAAGCAGGTTACAAAATTAGGTCATGCACCAGAATAGGTAAAACAGTAGCAGCAGCAATTCTAATGCAAGCACAAGAGAGAAGAGAATAGGCGATATAGGCATGCTCAAGGGGGGTGCTTGCCTGGAAGCTTTGTAAACACCAACGGGTCTTCGACGAGGTAGACGATCATCGGGTCATCATCGGTCTTGGGGTCTATCGAGAGAGAAGAGGGGGAAGAAACAATAAATAAAGGCAGACAATTGCAATCATAGAAGCATGGCATGGCAGCACGTTATTCGAGAAGTGTCCTAATGCAGTACTACGCAAGTTAGTCGGAGTGGGAAACTATCCGGGAGTGTTCTCCCAGCTCCGGGCGATTATCGGACAGATGAAGCATAGGAGAAAGTTCCATGTTCATCATGTTAGAGGCATGTGACAGATAAGAGGAGGGCATATTCGGATTTGTCTCGTCGTTCTGAGCAACTTTCATGTAGAAAGTTTTTTGATCTGAGCTACGGTTTATTTTCTACGAATTTTCAAAGATTTAAACATTTTCTGGATTTATTTTAGTTAACATAAATGCATTATTGCATCAACATGATGTCAGCATGAGGTCAGCAGGTCAACCACAGCTGTTCAGGTTAAACCTGACAGCTAGGTCCCACCTGTCAGCCTCTGTGAGGTTAATCAGTGTGCTAACTAATTAGCAGATTAATTTAAAACCTAATTAGCTTAATTAAACACAGGGGCCCACTCGTTAGTGTCAGGGGAACAGTACCCCGCATTGACCATTGTCAACGTGGTTAAACGAATGGCGGGGTCCACTGGCAGCGACCCAGGGGTGGGCCCCAGGTCTTGCCAGGTCAGCGCCGGTCAACGCCGCCCGTCGGACTTACTCCGGCGACCTCAAACGCGGCAGAGAGGGCCCGGCTAGTGTTGGATTTCGCGTACGGGGCTCCACTTTGGGCGCGACTAGGTGCGTTCGAAAGAGGAGAAGGAGCCACGTCGAATGGCGGTTAAGACATGGCCGGAGTTGGCCGAAGGTGACAGCGGCGAGCACCGCAGCGGACGCCAGACTTCGGGCGATGTCGGAATCTAGGATACGGCGAGCAAAATGAGCGGCGCGAGGTTCCTACGGCATCTACGCGGGCCAACTAAGAGAATGGACATGCGCGCGTGACCAATGGGTCACCGGAACCACGCCGGTGATGAGCTTCCGCAGCAGCGCGTTTGGCCATACTAACAGCGGCTAGCTACGAGGACAGATCCGCATGGGGAGGAGGGGGAAAAGAGGGCGACTGCTCACCGGGCCCTGTAGGTCTGCTCAAATGGGCTTGGGGAAGCTCGTCGTCGCCGGAATCATCGCCGGCATCCGTCGGTGCCGAGGAAGAAGAAGAGCTCGAGGAGCTCAACGCGGAGGCTCCCGGCTCGAACGGCTGGGTCCGGGCGGTGTAGCGGACAGAGGTGGTGCTCTACGACATCTTGGCGATGGGTGGGGATGACGAAGAGCGCGGGATCGATGGCGACAGTGATGATGGCGCTCGGCAGAGGGGGAGACGAGCGAGCGCGAGGGGAAAGGAGAGGGGAAAGAGTGGCGAGGGAGTGCCAGGGGGAATGGACGAGGGGTCCTTATCCCCTACCTGTCGATGGCCGTCGACGTGTCGATGAACGGACGGAGTGGCGGGCTGCGGCCATGGGCGCGGCGACAGCACGAGAGAGAGAGAAGAGAGGATGGAGGCAGGTCGGCTGGGCTGGGCCTGGGTACTGTGCACTTAGGCCCAGTCCAGTTTAGGCCTTTTTCCTTTTTCTTTTCTGTTTCTTTTTTTTAATAAATAGAGATGGTTAAGAGAATATTTGGGCACGCTATTTACTTAGGAAAAATATGGGAAGTGCCCCTTTAATTCCCTGGTGATCTTAGACAGTGCCACAAATATTTTGGAGACCAGAAGAATTCATTTCTATTTTTCACAAATGAAATAGCATTTAAATATGCTGGAATTGTTCTGTTTTAATTGCTACTGTTCATCTTTGCATAAGAGTGATGCTGTATTCCTTAACAAATAAATGTTATGGAATATTTGCTATGAGATGAACATTTTTCCAGCAACTTTTGAACAACTTCAATTTGCACTTTGAATTTGAATTGAATTCAAAGAAGGAATTTGAAATGAGATATTAATCCAATATGATTAAGCTTTGTAAATCAAGATGACTTGGCACTGATCATAAGGAATTATTGTAGTGTGATGCTGGGGATGTTACATGTAAAACTAACAGATATGTCCAATACTCCCAAAGTTGTTGCGAGTATAGATACCAAAGTGATCAAAGTACTGATCACGGGACAATAGTGAAAAATGTCATTGAGTACTAGAGTAGCACTGATGACATGTTTTCTCGCAAGCGGAGATTATGAAGAGTTCGTTGTAAAAGGTTACATCGATACGGTCTTCACCAATTCTCCATGCGATTTTCGATTTAAGTTAAGGGTTTTGTGTAATACACGATATGGTGGCACGGTAGTTGGAAATTGTTCCAAACAGGTTACTATGGTGAATTCTATAACAAAGGCTAAGTATGTTGATGCTTTGGAAGCGACAAAGAAGATGTTAAATCATATAGTTCATTCATGAACTTAGTATGGTTCCAAGATGGCTTTGTTCAATGGGACACTATTGCACATAGTTGCTCCATAGCTCAGTCTGAGGAATCAAGGTTTGACTAGTGATTCACATATATACAAAGCCAAGTCCGCACAAAATATGAATTTTGTGAAAGCGTGAAAGTGCGAGGATATGCAAAGATACACACGGAGCTGAAGTTGTCAGATCCGTTGGACATCAGGCTATACCACAAGCGAAGCATTTTTTACACCAGTATGCCATAGGTGTAAAGTGCATTAGCATTGACTAGATTATAGACTCTAGTGCAAGTGAGACTCTGTAGGAGATATGCCCTAGAGGCAATAATAAATGTTATTATTTATCTCCATAATTATGTTTATGTTCCATGCTATAACTGCTATGGTTCTCGAGTCTACAATAACCATGAGGCTCGGAGGGAAACTCATATGCACGTGTGGAATAATAAACGGTAAATTGTATTCCTAGTCTGGCCTCTAAGACTAGCTCAAGTGTTGCATGATTGTTCTGTTTTACTGATCATGGGCATGACTATGCCGGCAACTTTGAGGGCACAATGTTAGGAGAACACTTGTGTTGAATTGACCTGATTGATGTTATGCTATGAGATACATTCGTCATAAGTTAATGGTTAATAACATAGAGAAAGTTAATGTTTGCATAATTCCTTAGACCATGAGAGTATCGAGTTCCTTCACACTTGCTTTATGAACTTTGGGGTTTGTTAAATGTCATCCGTAAATGGGTGGCTATTACGGCGGCTTATGGGTTCATGGAAAAGTATGACACGTAACTTGATAGATTAAGATTGGGATTTGCTCCTTCGACGATGGAGAGATATCTCTGGGCCCCCTCGGTGTTATGGTATCCATCATCGTCTAGCCAGACACAGGGTGATTTGATCACAGGGATGCCGGAACACAGAACAAGAGAAGAGAACAATACCGGCAATGAGGTAACTGGCATAGTGGACAAGTTGTTGATCCACGGGGATGACGATAAATCTCACCTCGGGTATTTGTAACATATCATGAAGCAACAGGAATAGCACACGGCAACTAGAGGTTCACTAGAATATTTATTCGTGTGGGTATAGGGGTCAATATGGGTGTCCACCACTCCGATGTTGATCATTGATCGAAAAGTGTTCCGGTCATGTCTATACTTCACCGAACCTATAGGGTCACATACTTAAGGGTCATCTATCTGCAGAATACTAGATAGGGAGTCTGAGAGAAAGTCACCGAAAAAGTTTCGGAGACAACGAAAAAATTCCGGAGAGAACACTGGAAAAGTTTCGGTAAAACCGGAAAGTTGTTTCGAATTGAACCATTGAGCCAAAAAGGTTTCGGCATGCACCGGGAACTTTTTGGGGGGGGGGGGGGGGGGGGGGGGGGGGGGGGGGGGGGGGGGGGGGGGGGGGGGGGGGGGGGGGGGGGGGGGGGGGGGGGGGGGGGGGGGGGGGGGGGGGGGGGGGGGGGGGGGGGGGGGGGGGGGGGGGGGGGGGGGGGGGGGGGGGGGGGGGGGGGGGGGGGGGGGGGGGGGGGGGGGGGGGGGGGGGGGGGGGGGGGGGGGGGGTGGCCCACATGTTTTTGGTGGCTGAAATTTCAGCCCCTCCACCCCTCATTCTCCTATAAATAGAGGTGGAGAGGATCTCTCCACACTCACTCCAAGTCTCTCACCAAATGGCATGCATGATCTGCCTTTCTTCTCTCCCTCCCGCGAAATAGTTTCATAGTGCCGAAAGGCTGTCTGGGTTCTGGTGGGAACTAGTTCTGGATGGCGAAGCCCTGCCGGATAGATGACACTGTATGTGTGCAACCCCGTAGAGAGGTCGTAGTTTCGTGCTTTTTACCTGAGGGGCTGTTCGTGTGTCCTCCCGAAGGGCTGTCCGAGTAACCGTCCGGGTTTTTGAGCGTCCCCTCGAAGGGCTATCCGAGACACCGTCCGAGGGACTGTCCGACCTCCTCCCGGAGGGCTGTCTTAGGGGCAGATGAGGGAGTACATCCTCACAGTTGGGAGGTTGTAAATCCTAGCTGCGGGGATCTGCACCGCCGATCATCATTGACTCTACTTCCGCTGCGCTATGAGTCGGTAACGAAAAGATCAAACCTTGTATGCATTCTCCATAGTGGTCCTGGGCTGGTGCCTAGGTCAGAATTTTTTTGTTTTCTATCACGTTCCCTTACAGCCATTGGCTCTGATTGTATCCCCATTGAAGTGTGGAAATGCCTTGGAGAGATAGCGATAGTATGGCTAACTAAACTTTTCAACCTCAATTTTCAGTCAAACAAGATGCCCGAAGAATGGAGGTGGAGTATATTAGTACCAATCTTTAAGAATAAGCAGGTGTTCAAAGTTGTACTAATTAACATGGAATTGAGCTGATGAGCCATACAATGATGCTATGGGATAGAGTCATTGAACACTGCTTAAGGAGAATGACAAGAATGACCAAAAATCAGTTTGGTTTCATGCCTGAGAGGTCAACCATGGAAGCTATTTTCTTGGTATGACAACTTATGAAGAGATACAGGGAGCAAAAGAAGGACCTACATATGGTGTTCATTGACTTGGATAAGGCATACGATAAGATACCGTGGAATGTCATGTGGTGGGCCTTGGAGGAACACAAAGTCCCAACAAAGTACATTACCCCAATCGAGGACATGTAAGATAATGTTGTGACAAGTGTTTGAACAAGTGAAGGTGACACTGCTGACTTTTCAATTATACTAGGACCGCACCAAGGATCAGCTTTGATCCCTTGTCTTTTTGCTTTGGTCATGGATGAGGTCATAAGGGATATAGAAGGAGATATCCCATGGTGTATGCTCTTTATGGATGATGTGGTGCTAGTCGACGATAGTCGGATGGGGGTTAATAAAAAATTAGAGCTGTGCAGGCAGACTTTGGAATCAAAATGTTTTTGGCTTACTAGAACTAAAACTGAGTACATGAGATACGGTTTCAGTACTACTACGCACGAGGAGAAGGAGCTGATACCTCACAAGAACACCTTTTGATATATGGGGTTAATGCTGCAGAAGGATATTGATATCAATCAAGATGTGAGCCATCGAATCAAAGCCGGATGGATGAAGTGGCACCAAGCTTCCGGTGTCCTCTATGACAAGAGAGTGCCATAAAAGCTAAAAGGTAGGTTCTATAGGACATCGATTCGACCTACGATGTTGTATGGCGCATAATGTTGGCCAACTAAAAGGTGACATGTCCAACAGTTAGGTGTAGCAGAAATGTGCATGCTGAGATGGATATGTGGCCATAAAAGAAAGGATTGGGTCTGTAATGATGATATACATGTTAGAGTTAGGGTAGTACCAATTGAAGATAAGCTTGTGCAACATTGTTTGAGATGGCTTGTGCATATACAACGCATGCCTCCAGAAGCGCCGGTGCATATCAGAAGAATAAAGCGTGCTGATAATATCAAGAGAGGTCGGGGTAGACCAAACTTGACATGGGAGGAGTCCGTATAGAGGGACCTGAAGGACTGGAATATCGGCAAAGAACTAGCCATGGACAGGGGTGCGTGGAAGTTAGCTATCCACGTGCCAGAACCATGACTAGGTTTCGAGATCTTATGGATTTCAACTCTAACCTAACCCAACTTGTTTTGGACTGAAAGATTTTGTTGTTGTTGTTGTTGTTGTTGTTGTTGTTGTTGTTGTTGTTGTTGTTGTTGTTGTTGTTGTTGTTGTTGTTGTTGTTGTTGTTGTTGTTGTTGTTGTTGTCGTCGTCGTCGTTGTTGTTGTTGTTGTTGTTGTTGTTGTTGTACAGGCAGTTAAAAAATTAAATTCAAAAACACAAAAGGGCAGGGCCAGGCCGCACTGTGGCCACTAGAGGCCCAATTGCCCAGTAGGTTTTGTTCTTTTTCCATTTTATTTTCTATTTTGCATTTTCTTTTCTGTTTTCTATTTCTTTTAGCCACTAAATGATTTTAGTTAAATGTGAAACTTGCGCTATAATTATAATGCAATATTTTGAATAAGCACACAAGCTTTCAGGCCATTTGCAAACATATAAATTTCTGTTTATATTTAAATGTCTTAAATGGTTGCTGTTGACTCTGTTTATTTGATGCTAGGGCCATTCTGGTAATTTGGGTGATGTTGCTTTCCTTAAGACTAATAATTAGGGATTATTTAGAACATTACCAACATTTTTGTTTCTCTGTTTGAAAAAATAGTTTTTGGACTTACAATTTAAATTGGAATTTGAATTGAATTTGGGACAAGTGGCAATTAGCATTGCAAAATATTGATGACTTGGCATTAATTAGGCGGGGTCAATGTAGCTTAATTACAGGGGTGTTACAGAGTAGGTCACACAATGGGAAAGAAAGATTTGAATGTGTACGATCGTCAACGGAACCGACAGGAAGATTTCAAACGGGCCCACACAGTAGCTTTACAGCACCTAAAAGTGGTCAATCCTTGGTTGGAAAGGCACAAACATGCAATAAGACAGCATTACGAGGACGTTCAGCAAACAAGGACCGGTGACCAAATCATCAGAGAGTAAAACTCTTAATTCATGGCTTAGTTCAAAGATGACATTTTGAATAATCCATTACCAGAGAATGATGACTGAAAAACAATCCTCTTCGCGATGGCCCCAATATCGATGTCAGGACTTATGAAGCATATGATATCAATGGATACACATTCTATACCTAGGACACAGACAACAAGGATACTAATTACCAAAACTTGGGGGTGATGATGCAGGCCTTGACCAATGATACAAACGGGTGATACTATGGCAGGCTCAAAGAAATCAGGGAACTTAACTACTCGGGGGGAGTACCGGGAAGCAATGTTTTGTGTTAGATGGGCAAAAAATGTCACAAAAGAAGACCGTGGTTTCATCACCATGCGTATACCCACAAAGACTGACAATAATGTGAATGGAATCAGAGCCCAATATGAGCCGTGGGTATTAGCTGATAAAATGTCCCATTGCTTCTACATAAGCGACCCGGCTAGGCCGAGCCGGGTGGTCATGAGGAGAGGCAAAAGGAGCATAATCGGAATGGATGGTGTCATTGATAAGGAAGACTTTGACCAATATGATGACCAGACAGAAGAAAATGACGGTAGAAAATACATCCCCAAAAGGAACAGGACTACATTGCCCGAGTCAGGTTGTCCCTACAAAAGGATGAGTCACGATATCGGAGTAATGTTTACGAGGAAGACCCAGAGGAGGAGGATGATTGTTGAGAAGATCATCAAAAAACTTTGATGACATGCCCTTGAATCCATTTTGTATCGCTTTTGTATGTGCACTACTTAACTAGCCATTGATGAGCAGATGAGATGGAACAAAGGAGTTCACATGCTGTACCTTTTTTTATATGATGTACTTTATTATTAACCATGCAGTGATGTAATATCGAATTATAACCTCTCTCTCTCTCCCTCTCTTAGTTTGTCAATGATACCAATGTTTGGATTTTCAAATAGTTTCATCAAGAACACATAAATTAGCACTCAAAACTCATATACAGAAAAATAGAACAAAAACCAAGACAATTGTGCTTAAAGAAAATGGAACACAAAACAAATTTAGCAGCGTGAGTAGATGGAAAAGTGTCGCTAGAGGCTACTACAAGCAGCGCACAAGGGGAAGAATGCTGCTAGTGGACAAGTTTGGCAGCGGTTGCCGAAAAGGGCACGCTGCTAACATATTTTCATACTGTGTTCCCTTTAATTTTCTAACCAACCCCAAATAAATGCCAAAATTGGAGATATAACTATAAATTGGAGCTGTAACTCTAACTAAATAACAGCATTCCCATATATCTTTGAAACAGACCACTGGCCCCTTCGACACTTCAAATGTCCCCTTGATATATCCACTCGGTTTGTGAAGTAACGTGTAACATCCCAAAAATTTGAATTTTGGAATGTTTATTATTTAAATAGGATTAATTAAAACTTTCTTATGTTGCTTCCTTTTAGCTATTTTTATGACTAGGACTTGAAACTTTTGAAGTTTACTGGATATTAAATGAGAGGGAATAAAAGGACCTTTCCAAAAAAAATATTTTGTATCTTATTTGGATATTACGATTTAAAACAAATCCAACTTAGAAAAATAAAAGCAAATGAGAGAGGGAAATATGACTCCTTTCATGTAAGAAAGAGTTGGAAAAATGTTTTAAATGTTATTCGAATATTAGTTTGGTAGTTCAAAAATACGTTAGAAATTATTTATAAGCTTATGTAAATTTTTAGGTCATATTTAAAATAATAGTTTGGAATTATCTGAATTTTTATATGTACTTCCAAATTGAAATGGGTTGATTTTGCAATCATATTCCAATTCAAAACAGAAATAGGAAATAGGAAATCCTAAAACCAATTCTAAATCCAGCGCAGTGCAGCAGCTGTGCTCCTGGCCCAGCCCAACACTACCGCAGCAGCACGCGTGAGCCTTCCGCCCCGTCCTTGCCCAGACCGACACCAAGACCCCACCTATGATCTTCTTCTCTGGCCGTGTTCCTCCTAGTCTTTGTAGCTCACCGAAGCCAAATCAAAATGAATCAAATGATTCGCTTAATTCTTGAACTATCGAGCATGGAGGCCATCCCATATGAGTTTTACAAACATAGCTCTCCCATTTTTTGCCTATACACAAACTTTCGTGCCCTATCTCATCGTCGCCCCAACTTTGGATCTCGTTGGAAATCCACCACCGCTGAAGCTCCGTCTTTCATCGGTTCCGTTGAATGTGAGATAGCCCGAGCGATCCCTCTTCACCACCTGCTTCTTCTTGATGCTCTACATCTTCCTAATAAGTTTATTCCCCTCATAGATGCATGATTTGAAGCGACTGAAGATTTCCCAAGCACGCCATCGCCACCGCCTGTTCATCCGCCACCACCGTCGCTACATGATGTACCGGAGCGCCTTGATGACACCACTAAACTCCCCATGCAGTGCCTCATATTCCAGCATCTTCACAGATCTCCTACGACCACCAGGAGCAACACCGTCATTGATCAGAGCAGCATCTTCGTCTTCTTCCCCAATTCTAGCCAATTTTCAGTTGAGGAAACCCTCTCTGAAACCTAGCCGAAGTGGCTCATTGTCAGCCTTCCACCAGCACTTAAATTCAATGGCTGGTGTGTTATTCTTGTGAATAGGTATTGTGTGCCCTCGCATTAGCACATGTCACCCTCATTGCCGCTGCGGCAGCAGCTCCAGAAACGGTGCCATGGCTACATATTTCGCTGCCACGGCAGACTTTTTAGAGGATCCAAATCCATATTTATTTCGGTAATATCTAGTGATCTGTAAACCCAAGTTGGGAGATTCTTTTTCCTATATATTCATATTGACCTCTACTATCCTGTAGCATCAATATTTCATTCGTTCAAACTTTTTAAATTTGAGCGATTCAAATTTGAATTCAAATACTCGTTTGATCATTTCTTGCGAACCATATATCCTTTTCAATTGATTCCTTTTGCATATGGACATTTGTATCAAATACTTGCTGAAAACATTCTGTACACTCATATTCAAATACGTTTTTACCTGTTTTAATTCAAATTCAATCCAACCTTCATTTCACTATAACCTGAGTTGTAGTGTTCTTTTTGAATCAATTCTTTTTGCAAATGAATTCTTAAGTCATATGTAATTGGTCAAATAACATGTATGATGTTCTCCAAACACTTTTGAACTTGTTTCATACTATCTCCAATATAATCTTATATAGCAACCGTTCATCATCCATTGACTCTTTTGAGTTGATTCCTTCACCCGTCACATTATAGCACATAAAGACTGGTATTATATATTAAGCCTATTTATGTTGTTGTTGCCTAACCATGCCATATTTGTTATACGTTCTTTTGGTACTTCTTTATGGCATGGTTATTTATTTGGATTCTTTCATTTGCGATAGATTGCTCAGAGCGTGATGAGTAGAATTACCAGGATTGTGAGTGCGGCGATCTTCATCAGATGTACCAAGCAAGTTACACCTTAACCATCCATTATCCTATTACTTTTCTATGCATGTAGTTCTATATCACATTACTATATTGTGCCTGCATAGGAATATTATGCCAGTATGCTATTGCTATTGAGATGCAGTTTAGTATGGCCTTATTGTAGACTGTGGTAGTTGTATTCTTGCTATGTAGACCGGGATTGGTTCGCGTAGTCATCGAGATTATGTGACGATTAGATTAAATGACTTCAGTAGAAACTATAGATAGAATTAACCTCTGGGCGGAAATGGTATTGCTTGATGTTGATGGAAGGCATCATGGGGACTTAAACCTTTTCTAAGGCAGTGCGCCCATGAGAGTGCACCCTAAGTGGAATGCCACCCAGGTTCAAAAAGATCAAACAAACTTAGTGACTAGTAGCTTCCATGTACAGCCACTGGCTATATGGGCTCTGGCTTACTTGATCAGTTGTTGGGAGCCTTGCCCAGGCAGTTCTGGCAGATGTAGCAAGGATAGGTGGGATGTGGCGGTCAGGTGGTTAAGGGAACCTCTTCTGAAAGGCATCGTCTAAATCTTTGGATTGGGTCCAGTGGGCAAAGTCTACAAACCTCTGCGGAGTGTAAAAACTAATCATGATTAGCCATGTCCCCGATTACAGACAAATTTGAGCAGCTAGACCGTTACAGTTCTTTGATGATCTTGACCGATGATACACCTTAATAAAATTTGAGTGGGAACTTTAATAATGGGAATAGGTTGGAATTGGAGTTGCCCAATTCAACCATATGTATTAATTGTAGAAAGATAAATAAAATTTGACTACCATGTAGTTATCAGGGAAAAATAGCTTTTTGCAAAACAACCACTAGAATATCCTCTTGATATACTTGGCATATAGATGTAGGTCTGTTATATCATTCTTGTGTGACTTGCCAGTACATTCAATGTACTGACCTACATGGCTGCAACTTATCATGTTGCAGGATTTTATACGACGAGTAAGTGATACATTGTAGGGTTACGATGTCTATACCCGAACCTGCACACTGCTAATGTATTTTTATGCAACCCCAAAATAAATCCCAAAATTGGAGGTGTAACTCTAAACTGTCTATATTTCATGTATACAAACTTTTAAAGTCAAATAAATAACAACACTCCCATCTATCTCTCAAACGAGCCATTCCCCCCATCGACATTTCGGATGTCCCCTTGATATATCCACTCGGTTTGTGAAGCAACATATACAAATGTTTGGAATTTCAAATAGTTTGGTCAAAGACACCTAAATGCACACTAAAAACCTGTATAGAAAAAAAGGAACACAAACCAAAACAATTGCGCTTAAAAAATGGAACACAAATATAACATTAGTAGTGTGCATTAAAACGTAATCGCTGCTAATGTTGAGAACCAGTAGCATGTATTTCGCCGAACGCTGCTAGTGGTCAAACCTGACAGTGGTTAGCTCAGACCACATACCACTAAGGTATTTTTATGCAACCCCATATAAATGCCAAAATTGGAGATATAACTCTAAACTGTCTATATTTCACGTATGCAAACTTTTAAAGTCAAATAAATAATAGCACCCCCATCTCTCTCTAAACTGGCCATTGTCCCTTTCGACACTTCGAATGTCCCCTTGATATATCCACACAGTTTGTGATGCAACGTATACAATTGTTTAGAATTTCAAATTGTTTGGTCATGGACAGCTAAATGCACACTAAAAACCTATATAAAAAATGGAACACAAAACAAAACAATTGTGCTAAAAAAGGAACACACAAAAAAAAGTTTGCAGCATGCCTCTATAGGTAAAGGCAGCTAAGGTGCACCACTAGCAGCGTTCCATGACTCGCACGCTACCAGTGTACAAGCCTAGTAGTGCTTGGCCTCCTGTACACGCCGCTAATGTATGGGTCCTCTAGCAGCGTGCCTTTGTTGTCCAGACGCTGCTAGTGGTTAACCATATATAAGACAGGAACCATGCTCCTTTGGGAAATTTCTCCATTCCACCTCACCACTCCCGCCCGGGTGAAAAATGTGGTGCCACCACCCCTCTCCTTGTCGGCCCTCTCATGCATGTGCGCCGCCCCTCTCGCCGCTGGCCATCGCCCTTCCTCCCGGACGCCGGAGCTAATCCCTGGTGCCTCATCCTCGTCCTCCCCGCCCCTACCTCATTCTCCTCAGCCACCGCTGTCGGTGTCAAAACCGGCGGATCTCGGGGTAGGGGGTCCCGAGCTGTGGATCTAGGATCGATGGTAACAGAGACGATGAACACGGTGTTTTACCCAGGTTCGGGCCCTCTCTATGGAGGTAAAACACTACGTCCTGCTCTTGTTTATATTGATGAAGTATCAAGGTACAGAGTTGATCTACCTCGAGATCATATGTTGTGGTCTAAACCCTAGAGGTATGATGAGTAGTGTCATAATGATCTAGCATGTATGACTATGGTAATGAATCTCCTCTATCCGGACTACGCTCTCTGGTTTATATAGACACCGGAGAGATCTAGGGTTACATGGAGTCGGTTACAACAGAGGGAATCTTCATAATCGGTTGCCAAGCTTGCCTTCCACGCCAAGTAGAGTCCAATCCGGACACGGGTGTAATCTTCGGCCTTCATGTCTTCATAGCCCATCAGTCCGGCCCAATGGATAACAGGCCGGACGCCCGAGGACCCCTTAGTCCAGGACTCCCTCAGTAGCCCCCTGAACCGGTCTTCAAGTTGGGGACGCTCCTCGGTTCTTCCGAACTGTTCTTCATCTTCAGTCGTCGGTCTTGAAAACCGGTTCAACAAATCTTCCCATCTCCGATCTTGAGGATCGCCGAGGTGTATCCGAAGAGTTCATACTTCGGGTATCCGAGGAGTCTTTTAAGTTATCGGCCTTTATCAATGCCTTGTAAGTTTTTTACGCCACACTTGGGGTTTGAAGTGCTTCCCGTGCGGCTGCGCCTTCTTGCGTCTGAGCTCTAATGCCGAACTAAATCTGATGCGTCTTTTTACAGCCGAGCTCCAACACTATTCGGCATTCAAGGTATCCTCTTGTGTCCGAGCTCCAACGCCGAACTAAATCCGTGGTATCATAGATTACCTTGGCCTTTGAAAATTTGAATGAGTTCATCCGAGCTTAAATGCCGGAGTAGTCTTCTATGGAATGAGCCATTCAAATCCGGGCTTTATGCCGGACTGCTTCCGAGCTCCAATGCCGGACTGCATCTGAGTTTTAATGATGGTCAGCATCCGAGGTGTCATAACTACCTTGGTCTTTTAAAAGATTGAACGAATTCAGCCGAGCTTAATGCCATAAATGCCCTCTAAGGAGCCAGCCACTGGCGCCCAAGCTTTATGCTGAACTGCTTCCGAGGTGGTGCACCACCCTGACTGCGGGCTGATTTTTTGTGAATATTTTCAATTGGTGCAATTTATTCTCTGCCGAGATATATAGCCGGTAGCCCTCGAGGTGTGTGTCGGTCTAAAACCCGATATGCACCTGAAGGGAGACATGAAACCGCTGATCCTAGTTACCCCTGAGACTCAGGTCGACGCGAGAAATCGGCCTGAGGATCAACTCCTAGCTCGGCAGCATACGTAGGAATAGAAACGCAGTGTAACATATTAGAGATAATAGTGATCGGCGAACGGGCCCTCGAGAGAGGGTCTCGGGAAGTTGCCGTAATATATTAGCTTGATGCCAGATAGGTCCAGATGGTACCTGTTGTTGTCCGAAGACATGTTTGCCTATTGTTCGGTCAAGCCGTACACTAAGCACTTTGAATTTTCTGCATTGAACGGACAATGCAGTAGCCCCCGAGACACTGGTCGGGTGGCAACACCAGATCAGGGGATCGATGTGCCCCATTAATATTTGTAAATAATAAGCCCGAAGCCCAGTAGCCCCCGAGCCTTAATGCGGGCACGGGTGGCCGAATAAAGGATCGATATCCATAGTAAAATCACAAATTATGTGTAATGACTCTATGTATCCAAGTACTTTACATCATTAATTCTCGGATCCACATTGTACAAAACTTTGTTGATCGACCATCAGCTTCAACCTCTTCGGCCAGTAGCCGAAGAGTGTTTGTCCTACTTTATAAATCCTTTATAAGGGCAAAGATTTACGACAAACAAGGCAATCTGGCCATACGGTTTTATAAACAAAGGTACGCAGATAGATATGTTATAAAACATCTTCTGGGAAAAATAGTTCCGTTACAGGTTCCTTTTCCCAGGCTATCAGGTTGATCAAGATCATGAAACCTCACCTCCGATCAATGTGGGAGGAAAATATTGAGGATTTAATTCAGCGAAAGTTCCCGAACTCTATGGTATTAATGAACCAAAAATTTCACTTCCGTCGTTGCCGACCAATGTGATCCTTTAAGATCGCTAGCTTTCGGTTTCACCCAGTCTGAGGTACTTACTCGGATGACCCGGTAGTAACAATCACAGAGGTGCTCCCGTTACCACCTAGCCGAACAATCGGGAACGTAGGGGTAAGCACAGGAGCCAGGCAACCCAGCTTGGCCAAAATCTTAAGTCAAATTGATGCATATTTATGGCTTTATAACGATGATTACGGAAGGCAGCCCTCGTATATGAAATAAAAATGCCGATGATATGTTTATTTTGACTCCGTTGCGACCGTTTATCAATTGAAAGTGGCCCATCGTCGGCTTCTACCCCTTTGTAGATACTACGCAGGGTGTTTCCGCAATAACAAGACAACCCTTAGCCGACGTCTCGGTACCCGAAGGTGGTTGTGTTAGCGGAAACAAGGCAATCGGATATGCGGGCTTTATAGCTTTCACTTAGTCATAGGAGCTTAAAGTTGGGGGGCCAGTTACTAGCCCCTAGTTAGTATTCGGCGACAGTCGAGGTCAAGCAGTAAACACTTCGGCCAATGCTATGAACGGACCTTCATTTAACATGGGGCGACCTCTATCGATCTTATAATATAACACAGTCATCGGATCGCTGACCAGTTTACACTTATTGTGACGGTCAGTTTTCGGCTTTCTCCACTGAGGCACTTAACCGAACAAAGCGGAACATAGGAGGCAAGCACAGGAGCCGGGCAACCCAACTATTGACCAAAGACACAATCCGGAACCGATGCATATAGAGCAATACCCGAGAATGTTTTGCCGAATCTCTAAAGGTGTCCGGTATTGCACTGCGAGACTTACGCTGGAAACTCACAAATAGTTTAAAAAGTGGCATAGGCTTGGAAAACCAAAAAACTTCAGTAAAAACTTTATGTCCGAACTAAATCAAGTGTTCGGTGCCAATCCAAAAATTGGAGAAAAAAGAAAAAAAATTGTGCTTTTGTCGTGCTTTAACATGACACATCCAATTTCAAGACTTTCAAGCGGGTCAGCCTAGGGCTTCAAGCTCCTTATCCCGAAGGCGGAGTACTTCTCCGAGGCCAGTTTAGAGAACTAAACGCGAGCGGCTTTAGAGAGAAAACAGGCTACCCGGCTATCGATCATACACCTGAGTCGAGAAAGGAGTGGTAGAAAAAGACTGTGCAGCGACTAAGAAGGAGAACACTTATTATAAAACGGCTCATACTAATTTAAGATCCCCCAAGTGACTTGGGTAAAAGAATTTTATGTATAATGATTGTATGTACCGAAGTATTTATATCATATCTGTGTTCACCCAAACTTTAAACGCGTCTTAACCGACCGCCGGCTTCTCCCTCTTCGGCCAAGGGCCGAAAAGTGTTATGTACTCCCCCTGTCGAGAATATCGACGGTGTTTCCGATAACCAGGCAATCAGGCCATAAGGCTGTAACAGATAAAGCGCGCTCAGGGAACTTATGCTATATTACTGACAAAGTGTAAGAAGCATCTTCGAAGAAAATAGTACCTCCACCGATACCTTTCTTCGGTTACTCATTGTTATTATGAGACTTGTGCAATAGATTTTTTGTACTCATGAGTTCCGTGGTGTGCCGACCATGATTGAAAACAATAAGAGCGCTAGCTTTCGGCTTCACCCAGTCTGAGGTCCGAGCTCGGATGACCCGATCGTGACAATCGCAGAGGTGCTCCCTTTACTCCCTAGCTGAATAATCGGGAACGTAGGGGTAAACACAGGAGCAAGGCAACCCAGCTTGCAAATCACTTAATTCAATATGGTGCATATTGTGGCGTAATACACGAACAAGGAATGAAGCCGTACAAGTATAATCATATGCAAGAATAATGGCTTCACAAAGGAAGCCCCCAAGTAAACGGGTTATTTGAATTTGTGTCTCACAAAGAAAGTTTTGACAAAGAAAGTTTTTCGCAAATGACTTTTTGTCAAAAAAGTATAATGCTTGGTCGAACCGAACAAAATTTAAAACTGAAAGTTTTTTTAGCATAAAAGCGACTTAGCTGGTTAATGTGCTCGGTGTGACGTGGGCCGAGCTTGTAGCGGCTCAAGGTCCCAACCCCCAAGCTCGGTCTTGACATACCTGAGCGAAGAGCTCGGCTTGATGAAGTGGCGACGCCGTACTGTCGATGCGGTGAGGCGAAGCCCCCAAGCCCAGCCGAGGTGAAAAAACCCTCATGACCGAGGTGAGGAAGAGCTCGGCAGAAAAAAGAAGTGTTTAACAATCAACGCTTGAACGAGCAACTTTTTGTTTAACACAAGTATAATGTTTGGCTGAACCGAACAAGAAATAAAATAAAAAAATTTAAAGAACGAACTGAGCATGGAGGCAACTTAGCTGGTTAATGTGTTCGGCATTGATGACGTGGGCTGAGCTCGTGGCGGGACAAAGACGTAGTCCGCAGCCTAACCAAGGTCACAGCCCCCAGGCCCGAGGTAACCGAGCAAGGAGTTCGGCTTGGTGAGGTGGTGATGCCGCATGGTCGGCTGGTGACGCCGAAGTCACCGGAGTAGGTTAATGAAGAGATGGCGAAGCCCCCGGTCTAGCCGAGGTGACAGGGCAGGTCGGTAGTATGATGTTTGCAGCCCCATGCCGGCCGAGGTGTCGAAGCAGGTCGGCGTGGTGGACATCGGCTTGGTGAGCCGGATTAGTATTCGGGATTTCTTCGGAATCGTCCTCCGGTACGAGTCTGCCTAGGGTTGACTCCTGGTGTTCGGACGCCGAAGTCGCATCCAGGATTGCAGCTGGATATGGGATAAGAGAGGCGAGTCCGGTTGGAATTGACTCTCGGTCTTCGGACACAGAGGTCACATCCAGGCTTGAAGAAGCAATAGTGCGGCGATGCCGCCGCGGGCTGGATCTTGTGACGCGGTTGATACCCGCTTGATAAAGTGACCATACAGTGATGCCGGTGTGCCCGCTCCGTATAATTCGTGGGGCGACAATGTTGGTAATGATTTACCCTTCACGATGCCGAACTGTTGTTCGGCTTGCCGAGATAATGATCCAAAGAGGTTGAGTTCGGCTCGATGAAGCGACGCCCCATTTGGCGCAGATCGGCAGCCGTGCAGCAATGTTGTCAGGCTGGTCTGACACCGGCGCAATGGTGAAGGTTACCTCCGAAAAGGAGCAAAATTTGTGAGCATGTGTTCGGAAACAAAACACAATACCCTAGAAAGAGATTCCTCCAAAAAGGTTGTCCAATATCCCGTTCATGAAGAAAGATGAACTCGGGTCAGATTCATATTCACGCCGGCAACAGATCAAAAAATCGATGCGCTTATCGGAGGTTTCCCGGAGTTCGAACGGTCGGATCGAGCTGAAATTTTGAGGGATGGTAGATACGGGAATTCCGCAGCCGATCAACGGTTGGATCTTCCAAAGGACGTCCAAGCTAGACGCTGGACTCTACGCCCTAAACTCGTCCAGATTCCCGTTCAGATTCAACAGGGGTCCAGTATATTGTAGATCGCCGGAGATTCCTCCATCGAAATACGACGAAATTTTACAGGGTTGTTATATACACAATTCCGCACTATGCCGCCAAAGCAATCATCAAAGCGACACTCGAGGAAGCGGCAACAGCGAATACGGATCCGCTGTATAGAAAAACAGCACTGTCGCCCGAGGACAATGTTGAAGTTGAGCCCCCGAGCTATATGGGTGATTCCTTCACGATCTTGATAGAGATCGGAGTTGATGTTGATGAAGGCCCTCGTCCGATCATGACGATCTGAGGCGGAGCGCAGTCCTCGGTCGAACCAAGGTGTCCAGTCGAGCCGGCGACGAATATGCCGACGTCGCGATTGATCTGCAGGCGAGCCATCGATCCATTGCCGATCACACAGCGGAACTCTCAATGAAAGCACCAATGTCGGTGTCAAAACCGGCGGATCTCGGGGTAGGGGGTCCTGAGCTGTGGATCTAGGATCGATGGTAACAGAGACGATGAACACGGTGTTTTACCCAGGTTCGGGCCCTCTCTATGGAGGTAAAACCCTACGTCCTGCTCTTGTTTATATTGATGAAGTATCAAGGTACAGAGTTGATCTACCTCGAGATCATATGTTGTGGTCTAAACCCTAGAGGTATGATGCGTAGTGTCATAATGATCTATCATGTATGACTATGGTAATGAATCTCCTCTATCCGGACTACGCTCTCCGGTTTATATAGACACCGGAGAGATCTAGGGTTACATGGAGTCGGTTACAACAGAGGGAATCTTCATAATCGGTTGCCAAGCTTGCCTTCCACGCCAAGTAGAGTCCAATCCGGACACGGGTGTAATCTTCGGCCTTCATGTCTTCATAGCCCATCAGTCCGGCCCAATGGATAACAGGCCGGACGCCCGAGGACCCCTTAGTCCAGGACTCCCTCAACCGCCCCTATTCCCTCGTCCTTGTCCTCCCTACCCCTCTCCTCACCGACCACCGCTACCCCGAGCTCCTCTTCGACGGTCATCGCCCCTCCTCCTCTACACCGGTAGATGAGCATCGCCCCCTCTCCCTTCTCTCCTCTGTCATAATTTTCTCTGTTTCTCTTCAAAACTAGCTAGCCTAGGGGTTTCTTAGTTAGTTGGCTAATGTTGATAGTAGTTATATAATTTAGATAATGTGTTATTGTATTCTTATTTCTTGTGCTTGATAAGTATGATGTTGGCCATTTTTTATGTTGATAAGTACAAAGTTGACCATTTCCAATGTTGGCCATTTTTTATGTTGACATTTATGATGTTGGCCATTTCTTTTTTTAGGAACATATCCATGAGTGCCAATGTTTTGGTGAAATATTGATTGTCAATGTTTCATCAAATTTCTGCTACTCAATTTTTTCCAAAATTAGCAAAGGCCATGCCAAAATTTTGAATGAAGTTAATAGATTTTTTAAAACATTTTACAGATATTTTTTAGTATTTCAAATGAATTTCTAATTTTGTGTTATTTTTAGAAATGGCCTCTACTTCGCGGACCAGGCATTCAAGAGACCGAGCATCTGAACACCAGTGCCAGTCCGAACAACATCTGGCTCCCGACACTAACAATGTTTACATGGATGCGCGGGAGGAGGAATATGAGCACCCTAGTCAACATTATGACTCTGAGCACCTGGGTGGCCATCGGTATGAGCTCTCTGAGCAATCGGGTGAGCATAATGAGCATGAGCTTGGCCATGATACAAATCTTGAGGACACGAGCGATCACGATGAAGAGGCCGACCATGGGGACCAGAGGACAGGAGGAGAGCTAACAAAGCTACACAAGCCTAGGCCCCAAAACCGGCTTGGTACCAATAAGATTGTTATCACTCATGTGCACCCGGTGACTGGTATACCTGTTAGTCCCAAGAAGGCCAAACAAGGGTAAAGTAATAATCTAGGTTTCATCCTTCGTGAGACGGTGAGCATCAATGAAATCAATTTGAGGTCAAAAGAAAATGAGGAGAAGTGAAAACTCCTCATAACAAAACAGCACAATAGATACCAGTTCCCGGACAAGAGCCAAGATGAGAAAAGTATCATCAATTTCACAACCATCTCAAAGTGCTCCACTCTTTTGAGAAGTTGGAAGTGCAAGGTGAAAGCACAACACCTGAAGGAAAAGTTAGACTTTTAAGAGATAAAGAAGAAGTGACCTATGATTGACGAGGACGAATGGGATGAGTTCAAGCGTACCATTAATGGGCCTAAGGACAAGATGATGGCAACTTGGGGATGTAATATGAGGTCAAGAAACATTGGTGTCCACAACCTCGAAAGTCGTGGTTACCCGAGGAAGAGGAAGAGGTGGGTTAAGGAAGACGCCAAGTTAGCCGCGGCGGGCAAACCAAATCCGTACAAGCAATTCATGAATCAGTGCCATAATGATTTTATCTGATCCTGGTACATTTGGTATCTCGTGATAAGGGATTTTGTCTTGAATAACCCAAAAATAATATGAGTCAAGGAACTCATGGTAATTCATTAAGTCGTATGTATTTTGTTACCTTTATGAAGTGCATTTCTTTATGAACAATCATGTTTTAAGCGGCCACTTGCGTGCATGTCGCAGACACAATATTATACGAAACAACCTAAAGCCTCAGTGGAGTCTTCTTTAAGGTGGAACGACGATTTGAACAAGGGTCACAATGTGGTCTTAGGCAAGGACCCACTGGCGAAGCCGAGGACCCACTGGCAAAGTCCGCGACTGGTCAGGTGACCAGCGCTGGCTATCATGAAATATGGGGCACACATTATCCGAAAGATGCTAAGCTTAAAAAGCAGAGATAGGTAGCTAACCGGGATTCTGTAGATGAAAAAATGGCTAGGATGAGTGAAGAGATGGAAAGGGTTTTGATCCCAGAGTAGCAGCCTCGGCGCATGCAGAAGTGAAGAAAATGTGGCCAAGTCTAATTGAGATCATGAGACAAGAATTAGCATCGGGGATGCCTGCTAAACCACCAGCCCAGATCTTCTTGGCACCGGCTAACATGAACTTGGATAAGGAGCTGTTACCCAATCCAGCACTTCATAGCAGCCCGTCCATCTCTTATACTGGCCGAAGGACGTCGCCGGCTGATATAGATGCCCTTGCGGTAATTATCGCTGCTTCAACACATCCATGTACCTTCTTTGATTGGTATGGTTTCATCATTCAAATCTCTAACATAGACAAGGAATACATGTTCCATTGGCCATGCATTCTCCAAGCCATGGTGAACGGCGAACTCAAGGAAGTTGCAACAGGTACCATCGTTGCACCAAAAACCAAAATGATGCATAATGTAGTAATGCCAGCTAACCTTGCTAGGGTGTCACTATGTAGTGTGATTGAAGGTTTTCATGATTTGGAGCCTCCTGAACAACATCTCGGTGCAAATGAAGGTATACACTATACACTCGCACAATCCTTTGGTTGGAACCTTAGGTGGCCTAAGATGCAGATCATGTTGGAGACATAGTCCCCAATAATGGTAGCACCCTCGCCGCTGGCGCCTCGTATGAACAACCCTACACTGGGACCATCTCCTTTGGGTCAAGTCAAACTCAAATTTCCCGAGGATGGCATACCTTCCCATAGATCAGAAGTAGCTGAGAGAGAGGCATCCGAGAGAGAGGCAGCCGAGAGAGTGGCAGCCAAGAAAGATGAAGCCGCCGAGTACGCTGAGCAAGATGGCGATGTCATCTGTATGTATTTGAACAACTTTGACTATGATGGTGGCATGCCTTCTGCTATAGCTAACCCTAGTAGTGTTGCCAAGAGTCTTTTTAACACGCCGTCGACCGACAACACTCAAAATAACCAATCTTAACATCCATCCAAAGCCAAGGTGGCTCCAAACACCTTGGTGGTGTAGTCTGAGACAGTTTGGCTGGTGTCCCAGCCAATGATGTACCAAAGAAGAGGAAGCAGGGGACTACAAAGAAGGATTACCAAGCCATCGCCGATTGCAGCCAGAAATAGGATAAGACAAACTAGTCTGCCCCTAATGGTCCATTGTTTCGATGTGTCTAATTCCCTGGTGAACCCATGGTACCGGTTTTCATGTACGAGACCATGGTGCCTAACATGAAGCTTCTTCATGATGACATCCTGAAGAGAGCGTTGGTGGCCAAGGTTAATTTTCGTAGTTCGCATGAAAATTTTCCAGTATACACAGTGAAGGTGACTAAGGGTCTCGGCAGATTTTCCCACGGACAAGGTCTATTTACATTTCAACCAGATCCTCAGCATGATCCACCTCCAACAGTTTGAGGGATGCTCCTTAGTCAGGCTATGAGCGCTTCATCTAGCAAACAAGCTCAAGTTTGACAATGTGAGCACAGTCGTTGTGGCGGACCCTTATCACATGCACTACATAAACCTTCAAAGTTGAGAAGGTATGAAAGTGATGAAGATGTACCTTGCCGAATTCATGGTTCAACATAGACACGCAGACAACCATCTTGTGACTTACCATATGTGGTAAGTGTTCGCTAGCTAGCATCAATGCACATCTACTTTCTCAAATGTACTATATATCCTCACATCGTACAAAGATTGACGATAGTTACTACTTTGTGTGACTGTTTGTGTAGCGATGATCACTGGATTCTCTTCGTTCTATCCCCAGAGACTTACAATTCTTATGTCTTGGATTCGCATCGAAAGATCAAGAAAGACTATAAAAAATTAAAGTTAGTTCTGGATGATGCTCTCATAGAGTTTGAGACAAGCGTAGGATCAGTGATAAACCTAGAATTCAGAAAGAAAAATAGCATGGGCTTGGTACGCTTCGCCCACAACACAACCTTGTGTTGCATGCAAGAGCAAACTGAGAGAAGTCATACGTCTGCCTACTACGTCCTGAACCACATGGTTGATTCACATGGAAGCATACAACCTTCACAAGAAAGGATGATGTAATCAATTGGGGGGGGAACCCTTGCCATTCTCGCACCGGATGATAGTCGAGTTGAGTTTAGATGGATCTAGAACACCCTTGCAACTGTCCACGAGGGGATGTACTACGACGACTCAGACGAATCCCTTGAGGAGCAGTGGGATCGGTGGAAATGACAACATAGCGACTTCCACGCCTCGACTATGTCCATGAAATAAAGGACACTCATAATTGACTCATGGTCTTTTGTAGAACAATAGTGGTTGTGTTGAAAATGTTGTTCTAAACAAGACTAGGTAGCCGTACCATACCTTTTGTGTCAGTCAGAACATAAGCCCTTAAGTCTGTAACGTTAGTACTTATTGCATGTATCAGGACATGATGACTCTAGCATGATAGGAAAATGAGTCCTCTATCTCATAGATGCTGCCATGGCCAAAAATTAGCTCTTTGGTTCATAAATGAAGCCATCATTTGCTATGTAATATTCCTATAGGTTGCCATGCATGTGCTATGTTAATTTGGTATCTATGAATGCTCACATTGTTCTTTTCAGATGATTCATCGACAGCAACTTCAATAGTTCAGAGCCGCTGCCCGACAACCAACCCGGCACTGTGAAATGCATAATTCTTTTACAAATTTGGTATGTGAAATGCATATGCTTGTAATTCTACAATCTAAATGTGTTATGTGAATTGAATGTGTATATGCATATGTTGCAACTTGGATTCATGTAAAATGTATTACATAATAACATTCATTATTTAATTGCATACTACTTATTGTATTTCTATATGTATGAAATGTGCAAATGCTGCTAGTAAAAAATCTACCATGGCAGTATTTTTTTGCCCTGCAAAACAAACTAGCAGCATTTATTAAAAGGAGGATGCTGCTAGCCGTATTAAACACTAGCACCATTTGGCCTCCATGAATGTTGTAGGTTAGATCTGACACCAGCCACATTTACGCCACTCAAACATCACCAGTGCAGACAACCTGGCAGCGTGCACGCACGTCACACGCTGCTGGTTAGTAACAAACTAGCCACGTGCGGAGGACATGCCGTTAGTTGTATCACACTAGCCGCTTACACTACACATGCTGCTAACGATACCTTACTAGCGGCGCCATACCGGTGGCATCCTCCCCGAACGCGGCTGGAGGGCTATCTCGCACGGGGCTAGTAAGGGGTTCCTACACTAGTGCTAGTGGCGTGCTGCAGTGCACCCACACCACTAGTATCAGGGTAGCAGTGGCGTGCTTTTCATTGTATGCACCACTAATAGTCGCAGTACTAGTGACGAGTAGTATGTATCGCACGCCACTAGTAGAAATTTTAGAAGCAAAAAAGTTGCACCTCACGTTTGTCAATCAAAATCCATCCTTCATTTATCTTCTTTGTTTCTTGCACTGGAAATCCATGTCGCTTCTCCCGCTCCTTCTTGTGACATCGTTGATGCGCCTCTCGTCAAAGCCGGCATCACGGAGGCACACACTATGGAGGTCATGGACACAGGAGATACCAGCCATGGTCGTGCACGCAGCTAGGTGGAGCAGCCAAGTCACCATTGTCAACATCGAGCATGGCAGCTGGGCATAACACTGGACCATATCAAAAGCTAGGGCAGGGAGAGAGTAAGGGATGGAGGCTCAGGACGACGAGGGCAACAGAGACGGTCAGAGGAGCGGCCCGGTGGAGGTCTCCACTATTGGGTAACGCGACAGAAAACAAAAAAATTCCGCACTACAAACACGCCAATGATCACTATGAAGATGCATACAAGGTTTTGATCTGATTCTTACCAACTCATAGTGCAGCGGAAGTAGAGTTGGTGAAGATCATCGGTGCAGATCCCCGCAGCTAGGATTTTATATGTTCCCAACCATGAGGATTTTCTCTCTCGGACAGCCCCTCTAATGGTCACTTGGATAGCCCTTTAGGAGGCCCTCAAGCAGTCCCCCGGAGGGTCCCTCGGATAGCCCTTCCAGAGGCCCTCAACCAGTCCCTCGGACGATCTCTCAGACAGCCCTTCAGGAAGCCCTCAACCAGTCCCTCGGACGGTTTCTCCGACAGCCCTTCGGGCGGCCCTCAACCAGTCCCTCGGATGATCTCTCGGATAGTCCTTCGGGAGGACCCTCAAATAGTCCTTCGGATGGACCCTCGAACAGCCCTTCGGGAGGACCCTCGAACAGCCCGTCATGCAGAAGATCAAAACAATGACCTCTCTATTGGGTTGCACACATATGGTGTCAGCTATTCGGCAGGGCTTCGTCATCTAGAACTAGGCCCTACCGAAGACTAGACGGCCTTCCGGCTTACAAAACTATTTCATGTGAGGGAGAGAAGAAAGCCAGATAATTGCATGTCATGTGTTGAGAGAAAGTTGAGTGAGTTGGAGAGCTCCTCTCCACCTCTATTTATAGGGTGAGGCAAGGGTCGAGGCCACTTAAAAATACCAAAATGTCCATCATATATGTCCTTCATAAGGGCAAAATGGGGTGGCTTCCAAAAAGCAAATAGTGCTGCCTGCATCACCCCTAATAGTATTTCCACTATTCATGAGATATTTCTTAATAGTGTTTCCACTGTTCATCCTACAATTCATGAGAACTATTCATGAAATATTTTTTCATGACCATTTTATTCAGAAAAAATTCCCGAAGGTCCAGAACATTTTTGGCATCTCCTAAAATAATCCTGGACGCGTTTCGAAACATTTTCGTTAGGATGATTTTTATCTCCGAAACATTTCCGGTTTTCTCTCCAGAACTTTTTCGTCGTCTCCAAAACTTTTTCTGTGACTTTTTGTCAGACTCCCTGTATAGTATACAGCAGATAGATGACCCTTAATCGTGTGACCATGTAGGTTCGGTGAAGTAAAGACATGACCGGAGCACTTTTCGACCAATGATCAATAGCGAAACCGTGGACATCCATATTGACCTCTATACCCACACAAATTAATATTCGAGTGAACCTATAGTTACTGAATGCTATTCCTGTTGCTTCGCAATATGTTCCAAACACCCGAGGTGAGATTTAATGGCATCCCCATGAATCAACAACTTGTTCACTATGCCAGTTAACTCGTTACTGGTTTTGTTCTCTTTTTCTTGTTCCAGCGTTCCGGCAACCCTGTGATCAAATCACACTGTGTCTGGCCAGGCGATGATAGATGCCGTAACACCGAGAGGGCCCAAGAATATCTCTCCATCACCTAAGGAGCAAATCCCAATCTTGAGCTATCTAGTCCCTTGTCATACTTTTCCATGAACCCGTAAGCTACCGTAATAGCCACCCGGTTACAGATGATGTTTAACAAACCCCAAAGTTCATGAAGCAAGTATGAAGGAACTCGATACTCTCATGGTCTAAGGAATTATGCAAATGTTAACATTCTCTGTGTTATGAACCATTATCTTGTGATCAATGTATCTCATAGCATAACAACAATTGGGTCGATTCAACACAAGTGTTCTTCTAACATTGTGACCTTAAAGTTGCCGGCATAGTCATGCCCATGATCAGGAAAATAGAACCATCATGCAACACTTGAGCGAGTCTTTGAGGCACGACTAGGAATTCATTTTACCGTCTCTTATTCCACACGTGCACATGAGTTTCCCTCCGAGCCTCGTGGTTATTGTAGACTCAAGAATCATTGCAATTATAGCATGGAACATAAACGTTAATTACAAACATGGAGATATTTAATAACCATTATCATTGCCTCTAGGGCTTATCTCCTACAGACTCCCACTTGCACTAGAGTTGATAATCTAGTTACATGGCTTCTTTAACATGAATGGCTATCTAGTGCTGCTCATGCTTTGCTCATGGTAGAGGCTTGGTCATCGGGTCTGACACGTTCATATCCGTGTGAACTTTGCATACTCTCACAAGTCCCTCTTCAACATGATGTCGAATGATGTGATATTTGTGAGCAATATGCCTTGTCTTATGGTGGGATCTTGGCTCCTTTGCCAGAGCCACGGTGCCACTATTATCACAATAGATCTCCACCGGGTCCAGTGCACTTGGAACCACACCAACCTCTTCAAGAAACTTCTTGATCTAAGCTGCCTCTTTCGAGGCTTCTGAAACCATGATATATTCTGCTTCCATCATAGAATCCACCACATTGTTTTGCTTGGGGCTCTTCCAGAACATTGTGCCTTCTTTCATAGTGAAAACATAGCCTGATTGAGATTTGAAGTCATCTGGGTCAGTCATGAAGCCAGCATTAGTGTAACCACTTACAATGAGCTCTTCATCACCTCCGAACACAATGAGGAAATCCTTGGTCCTCCTGAGGTACTTAAGAATATTTTTGACTGTGGCCCAGTGTTCCAATCCTGGATCACTTTGGTACCTGCTGCCAACACTTAGCACATAGGAAACTTCTGATCTTGTACATAGCATGGCATACATAATGGAACCAACTACCGAAGCATATGGAACATCATTCATTTGTACTCGCTCATCAAGAGTCTGAGGACACTGATTCTTGCGAAGCACTGTGCCAGGTGTCATTGGGAGTAGGCCCTTCTTGGCGTTCTCCATATTAAACCTTTTTAATACCTTGTCAATGTACATGCTTTGGCTAAGGGCTATCACGCATCTTGATCTATCTCTATAGATTCTAATGCCCAATATGTATGCCACTTCGCCCAAGTCTTTCATTGAAAAACTCTTCTTCAATGAGTCTTTTATTTCACTAAGAAAATTCACATCATTTCCAATCAATAATATGTCATCCACATACAAGATTAGAAATGCCTTTGCGCTCCCACTAAACTTCTTATAAACACAAGATTCTTCGTCATTCCTGATGAAGCCAAACTCTTTAACCACTTCATTAAAATGAATGTTCCAGCTCCTTGATGCTTGCTTCAGACAATAAATGGCCTTCTGAAGCTTGCATATTTTTCTAGCATCCTTAGGAATGACAAAACCTTTAGGCTATATAATGTATACATCCTCATTTAAATTTCCATTTAGGAAAGCCATTTTGATTTGCATCTGCCATATATCATAATTGAAATAAGCATCAATTGCTAGTAATATCTATACATATTTAAGCATAGCTATGGATGAGAAAGTCTCGTCATAGTTAACTACTTGAACTTGCGTGAAACCCTTCGTGACAAGTCTAGCTTTATGGATTTTTATGTTACCATCTGCGTCTATCTTTCTTTTGAAGATCCATTTACAACCAATGGGCTTTATGTCCTCTGGAGGTACTACCAAGTTCCATACTTGGTTTTCATACATGGATTCCATTATGGATTTCATGGCTTTGTGCCATTCCCTTGAGCTAGGCCCCGCCATTGCTTCCTTGTAGTGCGCAGGTTCATCATCTTCAAGGATGAAGATTTCATTATGAAACCACTCAGATGGTTGGATAGCCCTACCTGATCTGTGCGGTTCAGTGACAAGTTTGTCTGAAGTTTCTACATCACATGCGATAACTTTCAGCTCGGTTGTAGGGATAATTTGTGGAATTACTTCTGGTTCCTTATCCATATCAATGGTCATCGAAGATTCACTAATCTCATCAAGCTGTACTATCCTCTGACTCACTACTTTAGCGAGAAACTCTTTCTCAAGAAAGTGTCCAACTTTTGCAACAAACAATTTGCTCTCAAACTGGTGGTAGAAACAATACCCAATGGTGTCCTTGGGATAACCTACAAAGTAACATTCGTCTGATCTGGGATCAAGTTTGCTTGGCTGTAAATGCTTTACGTATGCCTCACAACCCCAAATCTTGATATGCGACACACTGGGTTTCTTCCCAGGCCACATCTCATGTGGTGTCATCTCAACAGATTTAGACAATGCTCTGTTCAATGTATAGGTGACAGTTAGTAGTGCATGACCCAAAAAAGATATCGGCAGTTCTGTAAGAGGCATCATTGACCTTACCATGTCTAACAAGGTTTGGTTACGTCGCTCGGACACTCCATTTCTCTATGGAGTTCCGGGAGGCATAAGCTATGAAACCATTCTACAGTCACTCAAATGTTAGATAAACTCATGACTAAGATATTCGCCTCCATGATCTGAATGCAGAAACTTAATCCTCATTTTACGATGATTTTACAGCTCATTCTGAAATTCCTTTAACTTTTCAAAGGTTTCTGACTTATGCTTCATTAAGTAGATATACCCATACCTATTTAAGTCGTCAGTAAAAGTCACGAAGCAAAAGTACCCGCCTATTCAGGATGACCCGTGAACGGCGTCCTGGTCATTTTCCCCATTATACAAGCTTAAGAAATGATACAAAATCAAGAGACGGTAAAACTCCATCTTTAAGGAGTCTTAGCATGCATTTCTTTCCAATGTGGCCAAGACAACAGTGCCATATGAAAGTGGTGGTGGTATTAGCCTTCTTACGGCGTTTAGCTTCCATGTTAAAGACATCATTTCCACATTCAAGATTTAGAATGAATAGGCCACCAACAATTGGCGCAAATCCATAAAACATATCCTTACAATAAATTGAACAACCATTGTTCTTAGCCTTATAAGAATATCCATCATGTATTAGACATGATCTGGAGATAATGTTTCTACACAGCTTCGGAAGAAAATAACACTTATTTAGTTCTAAGATGAATACTAAAGGGAGACATAGAGACATGATGCCGATGGCTTGAGCGGCAATCTCATCACTGTTTCCGACGCGCATCATGACTTCATGTTTTTCAAGCTTGCGCACTTTCTGTAGTCCATGCATCGAGTTGCAAATGTGAGAACTGATCCAGTATCAAATACTTATGACTTATAGTTTATGCTGCCAAGAAAAGTCAATGACATTAACTTGTATAACAGTTATACCTTTGTCGGACAATCCGGACTTCTTCTTATCTGCCAAATACTTCTTGCAATTCCTCTTCCAGTGATCAGGGTTCTAATTGTAGAAGCACTTAATTTCTTTCTTGGCTCTGCCCTTGGACCTACCTTGGGATTCGGTCATACCGGTGCCCTTGCTCATCTTGGGCTTGCCTTTTTTTTAACTGGTGTTTTTATTCACAAGCATCACATGCTTGTGAAACTTCTGTATCCCCGGTGGAAGAGGTGTGTCTAGCATGTATTCTTTCTTAGTACTCTTGAGGTTTGGCCTCAGCGTACAGACCCAATCTGCATAGTTGTTTCCATTTGTAGCTAACTCCTCTCCCTCTGAGATTGGGGCTAAGCTGAATGAGGTGTTGCGAGCCAATTGATCTCCAATGGTAAACACAAGTTCTCTTAGACTTTGTTCATAATTAATATGCACTAGTGATTAAACAATTTAATTCTAAAGTGTGCTCCTACTCAAATCAATATCTCTCATAATTGATTGTGAGTGATTCAAGACCCATATTTCAATTCAACACCAAGGATGTATCCATCTCAAGTGACGATAATTTCAATTGGTAGGACAACTTGCCAATCACATCTCTATGTGACTCTTGTCCATCTTTCGATGCGCGTGTTCCGAGCTCAGGATCATCCTCCAGAATGTCAAGCCAACCAAGTGATCTTGCTGTGAGGTCTCATCGTCACCCGTATCATACTTCTCAATTTGTTCGTACCCATGTATCCATGTGGTACCCCGAAAAGACACATATTTCAAACGGTGCTACACTTGGGAGAACACTAACTACTTGATATTTTAAGTGAGAGATCACCCTAATAAAAGCGACTACCACACAATCAGAAGGGTGCAATAAAAGGGATAAACATCTCAGGCAATTCATAATAGCATGATATGGTATAGCCCTTCTTTCAGAGAAGTCTTTTCTGTCCTAGCGAAAATCCAAGAAATGTTGCCGTGGCAGCAGTTTTGAAAACCGTTGCTGTGGCAGAACTTTTTAGCCAAGGCCTGTTACTTTTCTGTTTTCTTCGTCTTCAGCTTTTGTGTCGGTGTCCACCTTCGCAAAGGTTGTCACCTCCTTGTCGATGCATCAAATAATATTGCTATCTCTATAGCTAATAAAATTAATGCATTACATGAGGCTGACACGCAGGTCATTAAAGTGAGAATCATATGGCTCCAGCCATCATGCTGAATCATGATACGCAGGTCATGTAAATTAATTTACATAATATAGTCACCTCATACATAATCAAATTAATATGATGAATGCTATACCACATCACATGCCTTCCTGCAAAACCAAGTAAGACGCCTCTAATCGGTTTATGCAAAAATTTATTTTTTGTGGCTTCTAAGGTTTTGACTTAAACCAAAGCTACCAATGTTTACCATCAAGTATGATTATTCAAGTCGCTAGATTAACTTTGCAGGGCGTATGAGACAAGAGATAATAAAATCTTGAGCTCCATACTAAACTTTGTCATATGCAAGAACCTCGTGCAGATCATATCTGCATTGCCCTTTAGTCTGCTCAATTTCATCTTTCTTTAACTATGGTGGAACCCAAAGAACGGAAGCACTTTGTTGATCTATCATGATCGCGGATTGCCAGAACTTTGTAAGACTCCACCATGCTGTCAAGATCAGAAATACGAAGATTCAAGGGAAGTGGTAAGAACATCAGGTAATAGATTTCCTCTACAACCCGCATAAATAATTTTCAGCAATAGATCTCATCTACTACAAAATTATATTATACATCTCATGTATTCTAGATCGTAACCAGCATCTACGCATAGCACGGCTCATGATGCCACTGTTGGGTAACATGACAGAAAACAAAAAAAATCCGCACTATGAACACGCCCAGGATCACTATGAAGATGCATACAAGGTTTTGATCTGAGCCTTACCAACTCGTACCGCAGCGGAAGTAGAGTCGGTGAAGATCATTAGTGCAGATCCCCGCAGCTAAGATTTTACAACCTCCCAACCATGAGGATTTTTTCTCTTGGACAGCTCCTTTGACGGTCACATGGACAACCCTTTGGGAGGCCCTCAAGCAGTCCCCCGGACGGTCGCTTGGACAGCCCTTTGGGAGCCTTCAACCAGTCCCTCTAACGGTCTCTCAGACAACCCTTGGGAGGCCCTTAACCAGTCCCTCGGACGGTCTCTCAGACACCCCTTCGGGTGAACCTTGAATAGTCCCTCGAACGGTCTCTCGGACAGCCCTTCGGGAGGATCCTCGAACAATCCCTAGGGTGGAAGATCGAAACTATGACCTCTCTACTGGCTTGCACACATACAGTGTCAGCTATCCGGCAAGGCTTCGCCATCCATAACTAGGCCCTACCAAAGACTAGACAGCCTTCTGGCTTACAAAACTATTTCATGTGAGGGAGAGAAGAAAGCCAGATAATTGCATGGCATGTGTTGAGAGAAACTTGAGTGAGTTGGACAGCTCCTCTCCACCTCTACTTATAGGGTGAGGCAAGGGGTAGAGGCCAATTGAAAATACCAAAATGCCCATGATATATGTCCTTCATAAGGGCAAAATGGGGTGGCTTCCAAAAAGCAAATAGTGTTGCCTGCATCACCATGCTTGCATCATCCCCTAATAGTGTTTTCCGCTATTCATTAGATATTTCCCTAATAGTGTTTCCACTATTCATCCTACTATTCATAAGAACTATTCATGAAATATTTTTCCACGACCGTTTTATTCAAAAAATTCCTGAAGGTCCAGAACATTTTTGGCACCTCCTAAATTAATTCTGGACGCGTTCCAAAACATTTTGAGTAGGATGATTTTTATCTCCAAAACATTTTTGGTAAGTCTGAAATATTTGCTGTTTTCTCTTCGAAACATTTTCGTCGTCTCTGAAACTTTTTCGGCGACTTTCTCTCAGACTCCCTGTCTAGTATATAGCAAATCGATGACCCTTAAGCGTATGACCCTGTAGGTTCGGTGAAGTATAGACATGACCGGAACACTTTCCGATCAATCATAAATAGCGGAACCATGGACATCCATATTTACCCCTATACACACATGAATTAATATTCGAGCGAGCCTGTAGTTATTGAATGCTATTCCTCTTGGTTCGCGATATGTTACAAACACCTGAGGTCACATTTAATGGCATCCCCATGAATCAACAACATGTTCACTGTGCCAGTTACCTCATTACCGGTTTTGTTCTCTTTTTCTCATTCCCGTGTTCCGGCAATCCTGTGATCAAATCACATTGTGTCTAGCCAGACGATGATGGATGCTGTAACACCGAGAGGGCCCAAGAATATCTATCCATCATCGGAGGAGCAAATCCCAATCTTGAGCTATCTAGTCCCTTGTAATACTTTTCTGTGAACCCGTAAGCTACCGTAATAGCCACCCTGGTACAGATGATGTTTAACAAACCCCAAAGTTCATGAAGCAAGTATGAAGGAACTCGATACTCTCATGGTCTAAGGAATTATGCAAACGTTAACTTTCTCTGTGTTTTTAACCATTAACTTGTGACGAATGCATCTCAAGCATAACAATAATTGGGTCAACTCAACACAAGTGTTCTTCTAACATTGTGACCTCAAAGTTGCCGGCATAGCCATGCCCATGATCAGGAAAATAGAACCATCATGCAACACTTGAGCTAGTCTTAGAGGCATGACTAGGAATTCATTTTACAGTCTCTTATTACATACGTGCACATGAGTTTCCTTCTGAGCCTCGTGGTTATTGTAGACACAAGAATCATTGCAGTTATAGCATGGAATATAAACATCAATTACACACTTAGAGATATTTAATAACTATTATCATTGCCTCTAGGGCATATCTCCTACATCCACCGCTGCATAATTCCCCCTAGATGCTCGGGGAGCAAACCGGTTGCATCTAGGCACGGGTCCCCAACGTCTTAGGCTTGGACCATGGCATGGCTCTACCAGGGGCATGGGGCTGAGGCAAGAGGTGGTGTCTAGTGATGTGAGAAAGAGATAGCTCGTTCAGTAGGAGAGAGGTGGGTGCCATTGAGGATGAAGAAGAGAGAGCTGGGACAGAGGTAGAGAGGCGTTGCGTGGCGAGAAATGAAATGAAGATGTGAGAGAGAGAGAGAAAGAGAGAGGAACAGAGAAAGTGAGAGAGAGAGAGAGCAGGTTTCATGAGAAATGAAATGAAGAGGGAGCATAATCTATCAGCATGTGCGCTGGATAAGCACATGTAACCATAGCACAAGGACAACCAAGCACATGGATAAGCACATGTATGACCATGACCAGGTAAGCACATGTATCTAGCTCTCTTCCTTCTCTCTCTTTCTCTCCTTCTCTCTCTTTCTCTCAGATAAGCACACATATCCATCTATCCACCAATTGCTGCCAAGCACATGGATTAATCCCACCCTCAACAGATGAGAGCCAAGTATTTGGATCATGTGCTTTCTTTGCTACTCCCTCCGATCCAGAAATAGTGTGGCGACAAGGCATTTTGCAAAAAAAGCCCTCGAGCTTTTTTTGAATCAACCCGCAGTCCACATGTATTATCATGCGAAACGAAAGATATTCCCCAAACCCCTCATCTCCTTCATTTCTCATGTCTCCTCCCCGTCATCTGGCCACTCCCTTTCTACTTTGGCTTGCCATCGCCGTGCTCCCATTGCCTCGCCACTATGCTCTGCACTTCTCCCGTGCCTCCACCTTCCCTCGCCTCACCACGCTCCCCTCCACCTTCCATCAACTCAGCTACGCTCCCCTCGCCACCGCGGTGATCCAAGAACCTTCAAAAAGGTAGACCTTTTATTCCAAGAAGCTGATGAATCGCTGGATCCGATGTCGGCAAGGCCGGATCCGGTGGCTGTGAGGCCAGACGCACCAGATTTGGACCACCACCAATTCTAGATGAGGGACGTACCGATGCGGGTACTCAAAAGGCGTCGTGGCCCTTGCACTAGCGGCCCATAACCACCTCGGGGAGAAGCTCATCGGCATCGTGGCCATCATGCTGGCGGCTCGCAACTAGCTCGGCGAGAAGCTCCATGGTACCACCCTGCCTTGGTCCACAAAGTATGTGAGTATAAGTATAGCCTTGTGTGTTCTGTGTCCATCTTCAACTTCTGTAGTGCTCATCAGAGACTGATTAGGCAAATATCTTGTGCATGTTTAATTTCTTGCTGGAGTATTTCATCAGTGTGCCTTGCAAAGAAGTATGAATGCACACAGCCTTTAATTTCTTGCTGTCATGTTGTATCATGTTCTGGATCTGTTAAGTTTTGCTTAGCTTAGATTTCTTTTTAGCTTAGCTTTGGTTACCAAGTTGCTGAGATTGTTAATGGCATTGTATTAGTCTAAATATAGAGCTATTCCCAGAGATTGCTAAGATTGCAAGTTGTGGACATAAGTTGGCTGTCAGTAGAAAATGACATTAGTTGTGGACATCAGTTGGCTTGCAATAAATTTTTGGGGTGTGCTGCATTCGAGTTTTTTAGCAAATCATAAGGAAAATGACATTGTATTAGTGCAAGATTTTTTTAGGAAATAATAAGTACTTGTTCTACTATATTCGAGTACATACTCCTTTCCTTTGTTCTTTCTAAACAAGGATTACAACATGTGGGTTCTAGTAACAGGAGTAACATGTTTGCTTGCAAAAGTAATTTAAAGGATTGCTCTTTCTAAACAAGGATTACAACAAGTAATTTCTCTTTCTAAACAAACTACTATTCTTTCCTTTCCTTTCCTTTCCTTTCCTTTCTTGTGTGTGTTGCTCCATTGGACAAGCATAAGGACAAGGACTATTACTCCATTAGTGACTAGCTATAACTTCCAAGGTTTTCTGATAGAGTTCACTTCTACTTATGAGCTGCGCTGGGATTTTCCCCGAAGAGGAGGGGAGATGCAGTACAGTAGAGATAAGTATTTCGCTCAGTGAGAACCAAGGTTTATCGAACCAATAGGAGCACCACACAAATCCTCGTGAATAGCACCTGCACACACAAAACCAAATACTTCCACCCAACGCAGGCAAGAGGGTTGTCACTCCCCTTGAACTCGTGGGGGGGGGGGGGGGGGGGGGGGGGGGGGGGGGGGGGGGGGGGGGGGGGGGGGGGGGGGGGGGGGGGGGGGGGGGGGGGGGGGGGGGGGGGGGGGGGGGGGGGGGGGGGGGGGGGGGGGGGGGGGGGGGGGGGGGGGGGGGGGGGGGGGGGGGGGGGGGGGGGGGGGGGGGGGGGGGGGGGGGGGGGGGGGGGGGGGGGGGGGGGGGGGGGGGGGGGGGGGGGGGGGGGGGGGGGGGGGGGGGGGGGGGGGGGGGGGGGGGGGGGGGGGGGGGGGGGGGGGGGGGGGGGGGGGGGGGGGGGGGGGGGGGGGGGGGGGGGGGGGGGGGGGGGGGGGGGGGGGGGGGGGGGGGGGGGGGGGGGGGGGGGGGGGGGGGGGGGGGGGGGGGGGGGGGGGGGGGGGGGGGGGGGGGGGGGGGGGGGGGGGGGGGGGGGGGGGGGGGGGGGGGGGGGGGGGGGGGGGGGGGGGGGGGGGGGGGGGGGGGGGGGGGGGGGGGGGGGGGGGGGGGGGGGGGGGGGGGGGGGGGGGGGGGGGGGGGGGGGGGGGGGGGGGGGGGGGGGGGGGGGGGGGGGGGGGGGGGGGGGGGGGGGGGGGGGGGGGGGGGGGGGGGGGGGGGGGGGTAACGCCTTAAGCAAGATGACATGATGTAGACAAAGTAAACTCAAGCAATATAATTAAAACCCATCGTTTTACCCTTAACGGTAGCAATACAAATACGTGTCTTGTCCCCTTCTGTCACTGGGACATAGAGCACCGCAAGATTGAACCCATTACAAAGCACCTCTCCCACTGAAGATAAATCAATCTAGTTGGCCAAACCAAATGGATAGATCAAAGAGAAATACAAAGCTATAACAATCATGCATAACAAAGTTCAGAAAAGACTCAATTACTCTCAATGAATAATCTGATCATAAACCCACAATTCATCGGATCCCAACAAACACACCGCAAAAGAAGATTACATCGGATAGAACTCCAAGAAGATCAAGGAGAACATGGTATTGAAGATCAAAGAATGAGAAGAAGCCATCTAGCTACTAGCTATGGACCCATAGGTCTATGGTGAACTACTGACGCATCATTAGAAGGCTGCAAGGTTGATGAAGAAGCCCTCCGTGATTGATTCCCCCTCCGGCAGAGTACCGAAAAATGCCTCCAGATGGGATCACATAGGAATACAGACTTGCGGCTGTGGAAAAAGTGTTTCGGGTGGCTCTCTGTTGGTTTGGGAATATTTCTAAATTTATGGGGGGGGGGGGGGGGGGGGGGGGGGGGGGGGGGGGGGGGGGGGGGGGGGGGGGGGGGGGGGGGGGGGGGGGGGGGGGGGGGGGGGGGGGGGGGGGGGGGGGGGGGGGGGGGGGGGGGGGGGGGGGGGGGGGGGGGGGGGGGGGGGGGGGGGGGGGGGGGGGGGGGGGGGGGGGGGGGGGGGGGGGGGGGGGGGGGGGGGGGGGGGGGGGGGGGGGGGGGGGGGGGGGGGGGGGGGGGGGGGGGGGGGGGGGGGGGGGGGGGGGGGCTCCTCTCGAACCTTCTGGTGTCCCTTCTGGTCCAGAAAAAATCATCGTAAAGTTTCATCGCGTTTGGACTTCATTTGGTGCAGATTTTCAGAAAAGTCAAAAACAAGCAAAAAAAAACAGCAACTGGCACTAAGCACTAGGTTAATAGGTTAGTCCCAAAAAATGATATAAAATAGCATAAAAATGCATATAAAGTATCTAAAATTGAAAATATAGTAGCATGGAACAATAAAAAATTATAGATACGTTGGAGACATATCAAGCATCCCCAAGCTTAATTCCTGCTCATCCTCAAGTAGGTAAATGATAAAAAGAGAATTTTTGATGTGGAATGCTACCTAAGATGTTTATCATGTAATCTGTTTGGCAATATAAGTATTGAGAAAAGATGAAGTAATAATATCAACATAATAATATCCATGAATATAAGAAGCATAATCATTACTTTTTCAAAATATACGATCCTTAACAAATGTTTCCCCTCCCCCTCATTTTATCATGTTAACATGGCATGACTTGACCTCCACCGCATAAATATAAATCATGAGCACCTTGGTGTTAAACCAAGCAATTGGATCGTACTTCTAACGCTCTTCAGCATTTTGACATGAGCGTGAGCCTTGGACATAGCACTAGGTGGAATGGAATGTGGTGGTAGGGATAAATATGAGAAATCAAAAGGAAGAAAGTCTCGCATCAACTTGGCAGATCAACAGTCTTTGGAGATGCCCATCAATCAATATCAATGCGAGGAGTAGGGATTGCCCTGCAACGGATGCACTAAGAGCTATAAGTGTATGAAACTCAAACTAAAACTAAGTGGGTGTGCGTCCAACTTGCTAGCTTATGAAGACCTCGGGCATTTGAGGAAGCCCATCATCGGAATTTACAAGCCAAGTTTTATAATGAAAAAATCCCACTAGTATATGAAAGTGACTACTCAGTAGATTCTCTACATGAACATCATGGTGCCACTCTGAAGCACAAGTGTGAAAAAGGATAGTAACATTGTCCCTTCTCTCTTTTTCTCTCATTTTTTTTTGTTGGGCTCTTTTTTGCCTCTTTTTTCCCTTTTTATTTTATTTTCCGTCCGGAGTCTCATCCTGACTTGTGGGGAAATCATAGTCTTCATCATCCTTTCCTCACTCAGACAATGCTGTAATAATGATGATCATCACATTTTTATTTACTTACAACTCAATATTACAACTCGATAGCTACAACAATATGACTCTATATGAATGCCTCTGGCAGTGTACCAGGATGTGCAATGATCTAGCGTAACATGTATAACAATGAAGAACGGTGGCTATGCCACAAATATCATGCCAGCTCTATATGATCATGCAAAGCAATATGACAATGAACACACAAGTCATGTGACGGAACGGTGGAAGTTGCATGGCAATATATCTCGGAATGGCTATGAAAATGCCATGATAGGGGGGGTATGGTGGCTGTTTTGAGGAAGATATAAGGAGGCTTATGTGTGATAGAGCATATCATATCACGGGGTTTGGATGCACCGACGAAATTTGCACCAACTCTCAAGGTGAGAAAGGGCATTGCATGGTACCGGAAAGGCTAGCAAATTGCGGAAAGATAGGAGTGTGTATAATCCATGGACTCACATTAGTCATAAAGAACTCACATACTTATTGTAAAAGTCTATTAGCCATGAAAGCAAAGTACTACTTGCATGCCCCTAGGGAGGAGGTTGGTAGGAGTTAACTATCGCGCGCCCCCAATTATAACAGCACAGAAGGATTTCATTTCAGACATAAAAATGCTCGGACCTCCCCACCATGCCATGACCAACACTTAGATGAGAAGTTAATAACAAGCTTTAATACTGATATTTTTACTAAGCAATGATCATGAACCTATATCCTTTCATATTACGACATCAATATCATTAAACCATACATTTCATGTTTAGTGATCTTCATGAAAGTTTTTATTATATCTCCCTTGAATACCTATCATATCAGGATCAAATTCATAACATGTGCATATTGCCATTACTATTTTTTAGACTCTCAAAAAGATATAAGTGAAGCATGAGAGTGCAACTATTTCTTTAAAATATAACCATCGCCGTGCCCTAAAAGATATAAGTGAAGCACTAGAGCAACTACCTAGCTCGAAAGATATAAGTGAAACACATAGAGTATTCTAACAAATCACGATAAATGCGTGTCTCCCACAAAAGGTGTGTCCAGCAAAAAATGATTGTGGAAAACTAAAAAACAAAAGAAAACTATGGCACAGGATGCTCCAAGTAAAACTCATATCATGTGATGAATAAAAATATAGCTCCAAGTAACATACCGATAGATTGTAGACAAAAGAGGGGATGCCATCCGGGGCGTCCCCAAGCTTAGATGCTTGGGTCTTTCTTGAATATTACCTTGGGGTGCCTTAGGCATCCCCAAGCTTAGGGTCTTGCCGCTTCTTATTCCTTCATCCATCATGATCGCACCCAAAACTTGAAAACTTCAGCACACAAAACTCAACAGAAACCTCATGAGATCCGTTAGTATAATAGACAAATCATAAACTTTTGATACTGTTGTAAAATCATTCATAATTTATTATTGCATAATACCTATTGTATTCTAACTTCTCCATGATTTATACCCCCCGATATAATCCATAGCATCATTAAAACAAGCAAACTATGCAACAAAAACAGAATCTATCTAAAACAGAATAGTCTAGAATGATCTGAATAAAAATCATACTTCTGTAACTATAAAAATTCTGAAAAATTAGGAGAACATGAGAAATTTGTATATCAATCATATGTAAAAATTTCAGACAATTATCACACCCAACAATTTATAAGAATTACTGTACTGGGGGCAAATTTTTTTTCACATAATCAAGTCAACTATCAACCAAATCATCCCAAAGGCTTTACTTTGCACAAACACTAATTAAAACATAAAAATACAAACATAACAGTAGCTATAATTGTGTCAGCACACAAGAACAGAAAGTATTGAGTTGTCTCCCAACAAGCTCTTTCTTTATAGCCATTAAGATAGGCTTGAGATTTTAACGATGCTCACATGAAAGATAAGATTTTGAAGCATTGGGAGAGCATCATATAGCATGTAACAAACACATTTAAGTCTAGCTTACTTTTTATGCATAGGAATTTTATAAGAAAATAAATTATAAAGACAAGCAATATCTAGCATATGTAAGGAAGAAGAAAGAAACAAAAGCAATCTCAACATGAAGAGAGGTAATTTAGTAACATGAAGATTTCTACAACCATATTTTCCTCTCTCATAAAAATTACATGTAGGATCATAATCAAACTCAACAATATAGCTATCATATTAAATATTCTTTCTATGATCCACATACATAAAGTTTTTGTACTCTTCCAAAATAGTGGGATTAACATCAACTAAAGTCATGACCTCTCCAAACCCACTTTTATCAAAAATTTCATAAGATTGACCAATCTCCAAATATGTGGGATTCTTTTTTCCTAAAGTTGACACTCTTCCAAACCCACTTTCAATATTATTGCAAACATTATTATCAATGACATATTCATCATGAAGCTTAAATAAATTTTCAAGATCATAAGAAGCATCATAATTATCACCCCAATCATGATCATTAGCACAATTGACATTCATAGAATTTATACTAACCACATTGCAATCATGCTTTTCATTCAATAAACATATCCCAATAGCATTTCCTATTATCACTTCTTCATTATTAGCTAGTGGTTTACAACATGCAGCAAGTTTGAAAAGATTAGCAAGAGGATGAGGATCCATAGTTATCTTTAATTTATGCTTTTACTTCCTGTTCTTGAGTCATGACATGAAGGCAATAAAAGCAAGCAAAGTGAAATATTTTTGTGTTTTGTTTTTAGAGAAGTGGGAGAAGATGAAAAATAGAGGCAAATAAAAAGTAGAGCAAGTAGATGATAGTATGAGTGAAGATATTTGACAGGATTTGATGATAGCTCCCCAGCAATGGCGCCAGAAATTCTTCCTGCTACTTGTGAGCCGTGTTGGGATTTTCCCCGAAGAGGAGGGGAGAAGCAGTACAGTAGAGATAAGTATTTCCCTCGGTGAGAACCAAGGTTTATTGAACCAATAGGAGCACCACACAAATCCTCGTGAACAGCACCTGCACACACAAAAGCAAATACTTCCACCCAACGCAGGCAAGAGGGTTGTCACTCCCCTTGAACTCGTGGGGGGGGGGGGGGGGGGGGGGGGGGGGGGGGGGGGGGGGGGGGGGGGGGGGGGGGGGGGGGGGGGGGGGGGGGGGGGGGGGGGGGGGGGGGGGGGGGGGGGGGGGGGGGGGGGGGGGGGGGGGGGGGGGGGGGGGGGGGGGGGGGGGGGGGGGGGGGGGGGGGGGGTCACTAGAGGCTTCTCTCTCGAACGAATAGCATATGGTGGGTAAACAAATTACTGTTGGGCAATTGATTGAAAAGCACATAGTTATGACATATTCATGGCAATGATCATGTATATAGGTATCACGTCCATGACAAGTAGACCGACTCCTGCCTGCATCTACTACTATTACTCCACCAATCAACTGCTATCAGCATGCATCTATGGTATTAAGTTCATGACAAACAGAGTAATGCCTTAAGCAAGATGACACGATGTAGACAAAGTAAACTCAAGCAATATGATTAAACCCCATCCTTTTGCCCTTAATGGCAGTAATACAAATACGTGTCTTCTCCCCTTCTGTCACTGGGATATAGAGCACCGCAAGATTCAACCCATTACAAAGCACCTCTCCCACTAAAGATAAATTAATCTAGTTGGCCAAACCAAATGGATAGATCAAGGAGAAATATAAAGCTATAACAATCATGCATAATAAAGTTTAGAAAAGACTCAATTACTTTCAATGAATAATCTGATCATAAACCCAGGATTCATTGGATCCCAAGAAATGCACCGCAAAAGAAGATTACATCGGATAAAACTCCAAGAAGATCGAGGAGAACGTGGTATTGAAGATCAAAGAGAGAGAAGAAGCCGTCTAGCTACTAGCTATGGACCCGTAGGTCTGTGGTGAACTACTCACGCATCATCAGAAGCCGGCAAGGTTGATGAAGAAGCCCTCCTTGATCAATTCCCCCTCCAGCAGAGTACCAAAAAAGGCCTCCAGATGGGATCATGTAGAAACAGAGACTTACGGCAGCGAAAAAAGTGTTTCAGGTGGCTCTATGTTGGTTTGGGAATATTTCTGAATTTATAGAGTTGGAATTAGGTCAAGAGGGGCCATGGGGGCCCACAAGCTCTGGGGGTGCGCCTACCCCCCTAGGGCACGCCCTGTGAACTTGTCGCTCACCCGTAGCTCTTCTGGTCTACTCTCAAACCTTCTAGTGTCCCTTCCGGTCCAGAAAAAATCTTTGTAAAGTTTCATCGCGTTTGGACTTTGCTTGGTACTGATTTTCTGAAAAGCCAAAAACAAGCAAAAAAGAGCAACTGACACTAGGCACTAGGTTAGTCCCAAAAAATATATAAAATAGCATAAAAATGCAATAAAGTATCCAAGATTGATAATATAGTAGCACGGAACAATAAAAAATTATAGATACATTGGAGACGTATCATTCACCATCAACTCTTAGAGCCGTGGGCAACCTTCCTTCTTCCCTCTGCATTCTATCTTTGTCAGGTGGGGATCTTATATCCCATGCCTCCTTCATCTTTCATAACTTCTGCCAAGATTGACTATAGAGTTATGAACATTTTGGCTAGCTTATCAACATCATAGTTGTCATATGCCTGTTCAACAGATTCTATCAGTTCCTTGATTGTGTTTGGTGCACTTTCAAGTGTTAAGGACTTAATAGATCTGAAGAAGCAAAGGTCCAGTACATTCATATCAGGTGAGTTTGCAGGTGCTGCATCAACCTGATATCTAGACCTGAATCTGCTACAGCTGCTAGAAAAGTTGGATCATTAGGCAGAACATGTGTTTCGGCATTGCCCTGCTGGATGTAGATGATTCCTTGATCATCTTCAAGCCATTGGGCTTTAATAGCTGGAATTACCTTCTCACAAAGATATTCCCTCGTCACATCCCTGTTAACTATCACTAACTTTAGTTCCATAGTCCCTCTATCCTTGTGTTTGTAATTTCTTGCCGCTGCAGTTTCCTTGACAAATGCCCATACTCCTATGTTTCCATCAAAAGTTAGAAAACCATCAGCATCAAACCTTGGCCTGGTCACTGTGCAAAGAAACATTACTTTGCCTATGCTGTTTTTGTTCTGAATAGTGTGCTCAGTATCAATTTCTTTACGCAGAAGGTAGTAGGATCTCTTTTTTTTGTCATCTCAAACCAATTTTCATCAATGTGGACTATGTTTTGCATTTCAATGAAGGCAGGCATAGCATTTGATAGTGTTCCTTGATCCAGCATTGAGATGCAGAACTTGAGCCTGTCTATTTTGTTGGCTGGTTTCAAATAGGGCTTGAGACTGCTCGTGTGGCACCTAATGTTGCCCCATTTAAACCTTAATGCTACATAGGAAACATTCAAAGCCATCGCTAATGTCCTCATGGTAGACCGTTTGTTGATAGGAATTGTAGGTATCCTTGAGAGACCAAGGTCTACCCTCTTGTGACCAGATCTCCCTTTCTTTTTATTGGATACATCAACTTCTTCCCCTTTTGCAATCTGCTCATTTGCTTCTTTCCATATTCTCTTAATAGTTCTTACACTTGTTTTCAATAGATCAGCTACAAGTTGTTTGTCTTTCTTCCCTACTTCTCTGTCTTTACTGAGTGCTTTTGCTGCAATATAAGCTGCAAATCTATGATCATCTGGCAAGTTTTTTGTTCCTAGCAGCTGATCAACTGCAAAATGATGAAACTGTGTTAGATGCAGGCATAACAATATGTATTTCTATGATATGCAGGTTGAAACTGGACCAAAATTATGAAACTACAGTAATTAATTTACCCTCACGGTGCAAAATGACAAGCTGAGGTAATAGATGCACTTGCTGGCAATTTAATGTTAACACTAAATTTGGTTTGTGGTGGCACAACCATTATGCTATCATGTATGACCAGTCGTGCCTTCTGCGCCCATAATGTGATGTTAACAGTAAAATTATTGACCTTCCTTGAATCAAAGCATTCTTCCTTAAGTACTCCATGTGAACTAGAGTATTTCTTCCATAGCATGTGCTGCCAAATTCCTTCCAAATTTAGTGGTTTAGCTTTTGGTGTTCATGTGTTTGAAAAATCAATGAGCTTGTACTAGATTAAGCACATGGCTGCGAGTATCAGTTGGCTATGTTAACTAGCATATCTGGTAGTTCAATGTTGGATGTTTGAATATTTTGAATGTTTGATTTCTTATACAGGAGTACCTGATGCTGATCTGGAGGCTAAGGAGGAAGAAGATGGCACTGGACTTGAAGATCTGGAAGTGGAGGAGGAAGAAGATTGTGCGGCACTTGATGCATCCATCAATGGCATGGAGGCGGAGACGGAGCCGGAGGCACGGAGGCGGAATCATTGCCATGAGAGCTAGAGGTGTGAGCGCGGAGGCGGGATCTTGCTCGGAGCTGGCGCTAGCGCGGACGGGATCTTGCTCTGAGCTGGCACGGGCGCGGAGGCGACAGAGGCGGAGGTGCAAGACGGAGAGGAGGAATGGCGTAGTGCTTTGTTTTAGAATTTAGAAGGGTTTTTTTTGTTGCAAAAATGACATTGTATTATGGGTTGCGACACTTTTTCCGAATCGTAGAGAGTAATATTTTTGCAGCATTCTAGTGGCGTGTGAGCATAGGGGCATGCCACTAGTAACAAAATTACTAGTGCCTGGTCCATTTTTTATTTTTATTTTAACAGATTGGTCTGGTTACTAGTGGCATGCCCATTAGACCGCACGTGTGTGTATATATGCACAAGCCACTAGTAAGTGATCCTTTTTTATTTTTGAACAGTTTATTACGCTCGCCACTAGTAATTCCGTTACTAGTAGCATGTGCATATAAGCACACGGCACTAGTAACTGGTCCAATTTATTATTATTTTTGAACAGATTGGTACGGTTACTAGTGGCGTGCCCATTAGCCCACACGCCACTAATAAGAGGTTAATAGTGGCATGGCCTTATTTTGGAACGCCACTCGTATTTTGGGCAGATACTAGTGGTGTGGCTCTTTTAGGGCACGCCACTGATCTAGTTCCTCTCTAAGGGTTCCTGCACTAGTGCATCATCAATGTGGCAGAGCTTTTTTATGCTTGCGAGGAGGTTCCTATGCTGCTGGCTAAAAAGTCCATCGTATGCCTCAACGCACTAATGGAGCACACTGCGGTGGAACTCCTGGGATGCAGGCATCCTTACCACAGGCAATGCATCTCCTGGTACTTTGATTCTGATACCAAGTGCCCCATCTGCCACTCCAAAGTGTTCACCATGTACCTGTCAACTAAGTGTGAGCGATTTTGTCCCTTTCTAATTTGCAAGGACCTTTAATATGAAAACCCTATGTGGGGATGTAAACAAACTCAAGTACTGAATGTGCCTATTGCGTGTGAACTGGATATACTATATACACTCAGCAAATGAAGTTGGTTCTGAATATGAAGATGACAATGAATAGAGAAAACAATATGCGCAACAAATTATAATCCAACAGCAAACTGTCATTAGATTTTAGTCATACATTCACCAAATACAAATTTCACATAGATGAGTGACTAGAAAATATGAAAACAATAATATAATCAGGTCCCGGTCATCATACATTCACCAAACACAAATTCACATACATAAGAGACATTCTCACTGCAAAATACAAAAACAACAACCTAACCATCATCATTATCAACATCTGGAAGTTGGACTTCATTGTCACCATCATAATTCCTGGCTGTGTCATCTTCTTCATGAGATGCACTATCAATGTCCTCAAATGTTGGTTGCTTTTTCATCAACTCATCGACTTCCATAGCCAGAAAGACAATATGTTCTCCAAACTCACTGGCGAGTGTATCCCCCCGCCCCTTCCCCAACATTTCATCGTCTACAACCTCTTCATCAGCTAGTCTATAAGTACAAGTTTAATCTTGATGTGCAATATCTTTGCTTATTTCCTGTTCACCAACATTATAATTGCTCATGTGCTCAAACTTTTGCAAAACTCTCCAGTCTTTGTTACTTAGAGTTGTGTCTCACAAGAAATATATCTTTGTTACTTGAGTTGCCAAAATATAAGGCTCATTCATGGAGTACTTTGACTTAACATTGATGGCTCTGAAATATGCATCACCTTTGGGTTTTGTGGCCTTAGTAAATTGGTTATACCAATGACAATGACAATTAAACAGAACCACGCTTCGATGAAAGCTATTAGTGGGGTCATACTACAACTCAATAATCGGTGTTATGTTACCAATAAGTTTTAGTCTCCACCTTCTCATGACTATCCAAGCTCATGATGGCACTGCTTTGTGTCTTCCTGTCTTTGTCACGGTCAATGGTGTTGAAGTGCACACGATCAACAATGCAAGCTAGAACTAATCAACACACGTATCAGGACCCTTTGCTAGTGCAAAAATGTCTTCACTAACCTCATGGACTCCTCGCACATCATCTCCATCTATGGTTACACAAGAGACAAGGTGATCATCTCATGTACTCTATTTATAAAAAATGATAGTGCAATTCAATAACTTACATGTTTCTTAAACCATTACTTAAATCCACTCCCAACTTGTTTATTGAGCTTAGATTGATTTTGTGCCCGTAACACATTTGTGTTCATGCTGCAGAACATAGTGATCAAGTCAAACATCAGAATATACACCAATCTGCTACAAGTTTAATATATTAGGATGTATAAATAGTTCTTAGCACTTACTTGACATAGCCCTAAATCTGATCATAGTTATTCAGTACATACCAAACCATTTTGATGAAATCATCAGGTTTGTTAACTTGTCAACTCTATCATGTTAATCAAACACCATGGTTAAAAACATTGATGTCACAATCCACATCAGTCAGATCTTGGGGATACCGATTAAATCTCGTCACAACACCACCGTCCATGTATCTTGAGCAGAATGAAAATGCTTCAGCAGCAATGTAGGCCTCTGCAATGGAACCCTCGGGTCTAACTCTATTCCTAAATAAACCCATGAAAATGCCTAGTCAATGTTCAATAGGGTACATCCATCCATAATGTGATGTACCTCTAAGTAGTGCCTCGTCAGGTACATGAATAGCCAAATGGACCATCACATCAAAGAAGACTGGAGGATATATCATCTCAAGCATGCATAGGATAAGTGGTATCTCTTTTTTAAGATGCTTCACAACATTTATCCTAAAATTTCTACTGCAGAGTTCCCTAAAGAACCTCTCAACTCTGCAACTACTTTGTATAGCTTAGGGCACACCAATCCTCTAAGGAGAATAGGTAAAACTCTTTGTAGAAGGATGTGTCAGTCATGAGTGTTCAACCCTTGTATCTTTGTTCCATTTGCACTGATTTTGGTTTCAAGGTTGGAAGCAAATACATATGGGAATCTCACATCTAACAGGGACTTGCAAAATACTTTACTTTTTACCTTATCCAAGACATACACAGCTGGTTTCATATTCCATGATTCACCTTCTATTGGCATCTGCAAATCCTTTCTTTTGCCCATGTGCCACAAATTAATCCTAGATTTTATGGTATCTTTTGTCTTTCTATCAATATTGAGAAGTGTGCCAATAATGGTGTCACATTTTTTTCTTGATGTGCATCACATCAACATTATGTTGCAACTTCAAATCTAGCCAATAAGCTAGTTCGCACAAAGTGACCCTCTGGCTAAACAATACTTTTGGTTCATTCTTGCTACATTTCCTTTTCTTATTATTTGGATGATTTCCTGGACTAACATTTCCAACCTTCTCTAATTCCTCCTTCAACTCCTCACTGGTGAAATTCCTTGGCGCATCACAGTTTTCATGTTCCACATTAAACTCCAGTCTTGGGAATTGATTAAGAAAATTGTTATCCTTCTCAAGGAAACTATGGTGACTAATATAACATACCTTATTTTGTAATGCCGATGAGAGCGTCTCTTTGTCCTAGTGAACACATGCAAAGTAACCATGTATTCTTTGCCCTGACAAAGTGCCCAAAGCCGAATAATAATGGATGCACCCAAGTATAGCAGCATGCAGATTGTACTCATGTTGACCGGTAAACACATCGTAAGTGAGAACACCCCTCCATAGCTATTGTAATTCTTCTATAAAAGGCTCTATGAATGCATGAAAATCCATTCTGGGACTTTTTGGACCTGGGATGGGTAAGGCCATCATCTAGTTCGATTCATCAGTGCAGACCCATGGTGGCATGTTGTAAGGGATAACAAGCACTGGCCACATGTTATATGAGTTGTCATGTTGCCAAATGAGTTAAACCCATTTGTAGCTAAACCAAGTCTAATGTTTCTTGCATCAGAAGCAAAGTATGCATGTTGCTTATCGAAGTCTTTCTATGCCTCACCATTAGCTGGATGGCTCATTACATTCTTGATAGGCTTCCACTTTAATCTGTGTCACTGTGCGTCCTTAGCTGTGTCATAAGAACCAAACACCCTCTTCAATCTTGGTATAAGTGGAAAATATCTCAAAACCTTATGCGGAACCCTTTTCTTACCATCCCAATCTTTCCATCTTGTTACATGGCATACTGGGCATTCATCTTTGTCGGCATAGTCCTTTCAGAATAGAACACAATTATTCTGGCCAACATGGATCATATCATAACCAAGTCCAATTGCATGGAGGTATTTCTTTGTGTCATTATAGGATGGTGTACTCTCATGAGTGATGCGGATAGCACGTGCAGTATTGCATCGAATACTCTATTGCTCATCCTATAATATGACTTCACATGATGTAATCTGGCAAGAACTAAGAATATTGACATCTAAGAATCAGGGTTGAATGCCACCTTGCAATCAGCTATCATGCGGGACCACTGTTCTTGTTGTCGAGCAGTAAGTTCTTCATCTCTATGGGCATTTCTTACCATTAATGTTTCATCGACCTCCTCCACCTCCTCCTCTTCCTCCACAAACACATCATCAACAACCGGATGATGAATTGACATCCAGAGCTTCACCATGATGAAACCACCTATTATATGTAACTGACATCCCAAACACATGCAGATGATCTCGCACAATGGATTGAGGTCTTGATTTCGAATTCATACAAGTGTTGCATGGGTAGGGCACTGGATTCTGACCAAATTTAACTGTTATAAACTACATGAAGTCTTCAACCCCACTAATATATGCAAGGGTGAATCCTTGAGCCGAAGTTATCCAAGTCGTGTCCATCTGTTTGTCATACAAATTAGTGTGTCTTCTAGATATTACAGCAAACACAGCTAGGTTGAGTACAAAACTATGGCAAGCTATTTGAGAAAACAAATTGAATTAATGCAAAAAGATGGTAAACTATTTTAGCAAACAAATTGAGTGCAAAACTATGCCAAGAAATTTTAGCAAACAGATTGAGTGCGAAACCATGGCTAGCTACTTTAGAATACAGATTGAGTGTTAAACTATGGCAAACTATTTTAGCAATTAAACAAGTTGAGTGCACAACTATGGCAAGCCATCTTAGCATTAAAAGATGGGACAATTGCATCTATGCCCCTGGTTGGTTTCTACCCATGGGTTTTGCCCTTAGTTGGAGGCTCTGCTTAGTTTTCCCCTAAAATTGCACCCAATGTCGCCCAAATGCCCTTGTGTCACAGTGCCGTCTGACCATGACGAGCTACCATTTTGGAAACTTTTGCCCCTGGTCGCGAGTGAGAACCATCGAGTAAAAAAAGAAAAAGAAAAAGAACAACATGTCACTTACAGGTGGGACCCAACCAGAGAAAAAGAAAAAGAAAAAGCATGTCACTTACACACGGGACCCACCTAGTATGGAAAATAAAATAAAATCTCTCTCTTTCTCTCTCTCCATGGTAACCGGAGAGCCCCGGTGGCCGGCGAGGCAACAACCCTTCATCACCTCCCTGTGCCATTGCCACTCACCAACTCCGGTTCCCCACATGCTCCCTGGGAAAATAATGCAAACAGCGCCCAGATTACGCCGCCGCCAATGACGTTCATCGTTCCCATGGCCAATGTCCTCGCCGAGCTCAACCGCCTTGTCCAGGAGCTCCGCGTCATCTCCATATTTACCACTAACTAAGGAATCGACGGAGGCACCAGTAAATATTGCCTATGTGGTCATCGTCCTCACTTTCGGTAGGCGTCATTCATCATCCATGCAGCCATCGACCATCCCAAGCCTAGCCTTCATGTCATGGCACTCTGCCTCATTCTCCTCAGTATCCTAGCCGAAGGAATCGACGGAAGTTGCCATCATGCATCACCTCGGCCTTCTTCTTCCCCGTGTCCGGTCGGTCGCAGTCGCAACCCAATCTCATCCACTGCTTCTCCCCATCTCTCTTCATGTACTCCCTCTCTCTTAGGGATGCATCTGCACCTGCTGGAGCCATCCTCCTCAGGTTATTCAACCCCAACCAAGCTTGCCGCGAGCCCCGTGCTCCGCCATCCGCCATCATCGATGGTGCAGATGCTCTCATGCTTCCCTCCCTCGTCTGACCTTGCACTCATGCTTTAAGCAAGCGTCTTATTCCCCCTCACTGTTTCATGAGTCCCCTTGCATCATGCAGCTCTCTTTCGCCCAACGCCACATCCGCCACCATTGTAGATCATCGCCGACCAGCCTCCCGACCACACCGCGCTTTCCTTCCACCTTCAGTCGGGGCGGACTCTCTCCCGCAAGCCCAATATCACGCACAGCTCCCCTAGACCACTCCCACGTCAATGATGGATGCTCATCGGCCTGCTCGCGCTCACACAGGCAGGGAGAGGTCAGAGGAGAAAGAGAGATTTTCTTTATTTTTTAGTGCGGCCCGCGTGTAAGTGACATGCTTTTTCTTTTTCTCCGGTTGGGTCCCACCTGTAAGACACATGCTGTTCTTTTTCTTTTTCTTTTTTTACTGAATGGTTCTCACCACGACCAAGGACAAAAGTGTCCAAAACGGCAGCCTGTCATGGTCAAATGGCACTAACCAGATGGCACCGTGACAGAAGGGCATTCGGGCGACCTCAGGTGCAATTTTAGGGGCAAAACTGAGCAGAGCCACCAACTAAGGGCAAAACCAACGGATGGGAACCAACTAGAGGCATAGATGCAATTGTCCCAAATAGATTGAGTGTAAAACCATGGCAAGCTATTTCAGCAAGCAAATTGAGTACAAAACTATGGCAAGCTGCTATTTCAGCAAACCAATGAAATTAACCGCAACAATCAACTATACATCCAGCGCTACTATGACTTGCAGAGCGCCTCAATCTAGCATGCATGTGTACCATGGGAGAAGCTGACCAATGCGCGTCTCCAAAAGAATGCCACCAATGGTGGTGGCGAGGCTGAGGGGCGGCAACTTATGAGCGCGTACTATGGGAGGGAGCAGATCGCCGTGCGTCCTGAGAAGAAAGGCGCCAATGTGTTGGTGCGGCATCGCGTGGGGGAGCATTTTTGCGCACGGTGGGGAGGAGAGTTTTGGCACGCGGTGGGGAGGAGAGTTTCGGGGAAATTTTGGCGCGCGGTAGTGAGGAAAGTTTTTGCTCACCGATGGTCCCACATGTTAGTGATTTGGCAAGCCAATGAGCATTGTCGTAGCGACCTCCCTCCAGCTGGATCACTGGTGCACGACAGGGGGAAGGAGCCCATCAAGCCCAAGAGGCTGGTCGAGCATGAAAGGCCAATCCCAAGATTACAAGACCCCAATGGGACTCATATATGTTCGAGCCCAAAGGGCGTTGGCTCGCACGCTGCACTACTTAAGGGAGGCTACGGCTACCTGCCACTCCATCCCAGCTAGGATCACGAACAGCATGGCTACTATCATGTAGTATAGTTTGCTAGTTCATCTTCCTCCGAAAGTTGCGGGTGCAATCGATACTTGTCCCAACTCTTGCGATCCAGTAATTGTAGTAGCAAGACCCTAACACGTTGCCTTCAGTGAGTGACACAATGGAGTAAGATTTATTGCGATCCAGTAATTGTAGTAGTTTGTTCTGCTGACAAGCCTAACCGACCGTGTGGGGGTGCGATGCGAACGGAATATTTACCCCCGCCTTTAAACCAACATATACCTTGGATGGTAGAACATGACTTATTTTGTTGGTTGGGTTTACTAGTAAGATGCAGATTTCAATAATCAAAGGTCTGTGGTTCAACTCCTGGGTTCGCTAAGTTTTTGCCTATTTGTTATCCCTGTGTCGGTCCCACACATATGTGATTTGCACGCAAGAGTACTTCCATCTATTGGGAGGCTAACATCTGGGACCCACCAGGTTGAAGACTGCGCAAGGATTTATCAACTTAGTCAATAATGAGAGCTATCGGAAGAAAATGTACAATGAGAGGCTGACACTGGGGACCCAGCAAGTTTGACAGGCCATATGCAAGAGTGCTTCCTTCTAATGGGAGGCTCACATTTGTGACCCACCAGGTTGAAGACTCCGCTAGGCGTTGTCAGCGTAGTGAATTAACAAGAGCTATCTGAAGAAAAATGTACAACAAGAGGCTGACAACGGGGACCCAGCAGGTTTGACATGCCATACGCAAGAGTGCTTTCTTCTATTGGAAGGCTCACATCTAGGACCCACCAGATTGAAGACTACGCAAGGCGTTGTCAACGTAGTCAATTAACGAGAGCTCTCAGAGAAAAATCTATAACGAGAAGCTGATACCGGGGACCCAACAGGTTTGACAGGCCGTACACAAGAGATCTTCGTTCTATTGGGAGGCTGACATCTGTGACCCTCCAGGTTGAAGACTGCGCAAGACGTTGTCAACGTAGTCAATTAAGGAGGGCTATCGGAAGATAAACGTCCAATGAGAGGCTGACACCGGGGACTCAGCAGGTTTCGGGTCACCATCCATCGGCCATGTATGCAACACTTGGTACTGTATTATGATGTTGACATCGAGGGCCCACCAGGTCGAAGCTACCCAAGGCATAGTCAACGGGGTGAAATTGACTAGAGCAATCGGGAAAAAAAATTGATTTTACTTCTATGACAGAACACCTTGTCATAGATGTGACCACTTCAGCTCTTTGATGGAGCGGGCGCACTTCAACGATGATTTTTCAGAATTTGTCATATATTTTCATCATCCCAGTTGAGCATCGCCACATCTATGACGAATCAAAAAATTTCGTCATAGATGTGGTCACTTCTATAATGGGTTATCTTTTTCGTCAAGAGGTTTTGTCATAGATATCACTTTTTTTGTAGTGTGATAAAGCGAGTGCTCTCCAGACTGTGGGCGAAGTTTGACGAAGCCATAGAGAGCAAAGTTATGGCGATTTGGGAGAACCATGGTCGTATGGTCGACATGGGCATCCAGATAGGGAGTAGATGATGAGATATGAGCCAAAGAAGTCCAAGAGAGCACCGACTCTGACTGCGGGGTATGATGCATTCGGATATAGATAACTACAAAACATAGTTAATTTGGAGTTATACTGGAACTTAAGGAGTATTACCGGAGCTTGCACCACTAACAAGGAGGGGCCAACATCAAAAGATGCACATATTTAGTAATTTAGAAAGATTATTTTCATACTTGATTACTTATATCACTATTAGTCTTATACAGTTGTATAAACTAGCGTTGTGACCCGCGCATTTGTGCGGTTAGATGACCACATATTATCATACAAGCCTTCCTTAAACAACTATGCATTTCGTTTTAGTATTTGACATATTCTCTACCCTCTAGAATCTAATTTTGACCACTCATGCTTGTATAAATTATATATTGTAGAACTATGAAAACTATCTGTGGCAGATAAAATGATATCAAGATATTTTTCATATATTAACAACCAAAGTTAAAATATCTTGAGCTTGTTAACCTGGAACATTTCCTCAGTCGCTACATATTCATGTCATTGGATGCAAATCAAAATGACTTGTTTTAATTTCATATAAGGACCCAGGTGCTAATTTCTCTTTAAATACTATTAAAAATAGTTGTTTGTTGACTTTCTTGGTGTTCATCAAAAAATAATTTTTCTATTTATTTTAATTCATTACTTCAATTTTCATATAAAAATGAATTAGATTTTTTGCACCTAATATGAGTTATAGATTTTGTATATATTATTATCTTTTATGCATAATTTTGGCAGTTATTTTAATATAAATATGTTGGTATGTAGAATTATAAATGATAGTTTAATTTGAATAATTTGTGGAGAATAAAATGATATTATTTTTACATGACCATCCTAAATATATCTTATATATGCTACTATAGCCAAAGATGTGTGTTGCCCACGCACTTGCATGGCTAGTTTTTTCAAGAGTGGTACATGTTTTGTCACATTTCTCTAGATCAGACAAATGAGATTTTTATTTGATATGATAAATTGAATGTGTTTTGAACACTGAATATATTTGACTTGCCATTAGGATTGCTCTTAGATGTTTGTGTTTCATTCAGAAAAAATTACAGCCCATGTGAATTACATGGCTCGATCGCCTTCTATAGATTCATTATATTATTTGGTTCATTTTTTGCAACATCATTTGCACTACGCTCACGTACAGTACGCTCAAATGCCCAAGCGTGTTTAATGTCTCAACCTATAGGGCGCCGCTACGCGTCGGCCGGCGGATGTATTAGAAACATCCGCCTCCTGGACGTCCGTTAGATCAGCGCCCTGATAGCCGTCGGATTCAACTACCGCGCGTGCGTGACCACCTCCTCTCTTTCTTGCAACAACCGCTCTGTTTCAGAAACAAATCCCCTGTCCGCCGCCTAGACACAGCCGCGCCCAGCGTGGCGCCAGCACCCACCACCGCAAAATCACTACCACCGGCGCGCTGGAGGGACTGAGACCTTCGGCGGAAATTCCTGCAACACCATGGCGCACCACATCGCGGGGCAGATGCTGGGATCCGACACAGATCGAGCTCGCCACGGGCCCCTACTTCGAGAACAGCCGTGGCCGTCGTTCTCAGCTCCGACCGCCGCCGGGGGGCTTCCGCCGCGAGCTGGAGTATCATCGTGGTTCACAAACCCCCCGGTTGTGTTTCCTGAAACTACTGGGGGGGGGGGGGGGGGGGGGGGGGGGGGGGGGGGGGGGGGGGGGGGGGGGGGGGGGGGGGGGGGGGGGGGGGGGGGGGGGGGGGGGGGGGGGGGGGGGGGGGGGGGGGGGGGGGGGGGGGGGGGGGGGGGGGGGGGGGGGGGGGGGGGGGGGGGGGGGGGGGGGGGGGGGGGGGGGGGGGGGGGGGGGGGGGGGGGGGGGGGGGGGGGGGGGGGGGGGGGGGGGGGGGGGGGGGGGGGGGGGGGGGGGGGGGGGGGGGGGGGGGGGGGGGGGGGGGGGGGGGGGGGGGGGGGGGGGGGGGGGGGGGGGGGGGGGGGGGGGGGGGGGGGGGGGGGGGGGGGGGGGGGGGGGGGGGGGGGGGGGGGGGGGGGGGGGGGGGGGGGGGGGGGGGGGGGGGGGGGGGGGGGGGGGGGGGGGGGGGGGGGGGGGGGGGGGGGGGGGGGGGGGGGGGGGGGGGGGGGGGGGGGGGGGGGGGGGGGGGGGGGGGGGGGGGGGGGGGGGGGGGGGGGGGGGGGGGGGGGGGGGGGGGGGGGGGGGGGGGGGGGGGGGGGGGGGGGGGGGGGGGGGGGGGGGGGGGGGGGGGGGGGGGGGGGGGGGGGGGGGGGGGGGGGGGGGGGGGGGGGGGGGGGGGGGGGGGGGGGGGGGGGGGGGGGGGGGGGGGGGGGGGGGGGGGGGGGGGGGGGGGGGGGGGGGGGGGGGGGGGGGGGGGGGGGGGGGGGGGGGGGGGGGGGGGGGGGGGGGGGGGGGGGGGGGGGGGGGGGGGGGGGGGGGGGGGGGGGGGGGGGGGGGGGGGGGGGGGGGGGGGGGGGGGGGGGGGGGGGGGGGGGGGGGGGGGGGGGGGGGGGGGGGGGGGGGGGGGGGGGGGGGGGGGGGGGGGGGGGGGGGGGGGGGGGGGGGGGGGGGGGGGGGGGGGGGGGGGGGGGGGGGGGGGGGGGGGGGGGGGGGGGGGGGGGGGGGGGGGGGGGGGGGGGGGGGGGGGGGGGGGGGGGGGGGGGGGGGGGGGGGGGGGGGGGGGGGGGGGGGGGGGGGGGGGGGGGGGGGGGGGGGGGGGGGGGGGGGGGGGGGGGGGGGGGGGGGGGGGGGGGGGGGGGGGGGGGGGGGGGGGGGGGGGGGGGGGGGGGGGGGGGGGGGGGGGGGGGGGGGGGGGGGGGGGGGGGGGGGGGGGGGGGGGGGGGGGGGGGGGGGGGGGGGGGGGGGGGGGGGGGGGGGGGGGGGGGGGGGGGGGGGGGGGGGGGGGGGGGGGGGGGGGGGGGGGGGGGGGGGGGGGGGGGGGGGGGGGGGGGGGGGGGGGGGGGGGGGGGGGGGGGGGGGGGGGGGGGGGGGGGGGGGGGGGGGGGGGGGGGGGGGGGGGGGGGGGGGGGGGGGGGGGGGGGGGGGGGGGGGGGGGGGGGGGGGGGGGGGGGGGGGGGGGGGGGGGGGGGGGGGGGGGGGGGGGGGGGGGGGGGGGGGGGGGGGGGGGGGGGGGGGGGGGGGGGGGGGGGGGGGGGGGGGGGGGGGGGGGGGGGGGGGGGGGGGGGGGGGGGGGGGGGGGGGGGGGGGGGGGGGGGGGGGGGGGGGGGGGGGGGGGGGGGGGGGGGGGGGGGGGGGGGGGGGGGGGGGGGGGGGGGGGGGGGGGGGGGGGGGGGGGGGGGGGGGGGGGGGGGGGGGGGGGGGGGGGGGGGGGGGGGGGGGGGGGGGGGGGGGGGGGGGGGGGGGGGGGGGGGGGGGGGGGGGGGGGGGGGGGGGGGGGGGGGGGGGGGGGGGGGGGGGGGGGGGGGGGGGGGGGGGGGGGGGGGGGGGGGGGGGGGGGGGGGGGGGGGGGGGGGGGGGGGGGGGGGGGGGGGGGGGGGGGGGGGGGGGGGGGGGGGGGGGGGGGGGGGGGGGGGGGGGGGGGGGGGGGGGGGGGGGGGGGGGGGGGGGGGGGGGGGGGGGGGGGGGGGGGGGGGGGGGGGGGGGGGGGGGGGGGGGGGGGGGGGGGGGGGGGGGGGGGGGTTCACATTAACAGGACCAGCATGGATGATGCTCCAGCATTTCAAAAGAAATAAAGAGGAAAAAAAGGACATGCTCCATCTTGAGTTCCACAAAAGACAAACAAGATAGGTAACAACAACTTGCTGTTTTCAGTTACATAAAAAGATGTTGCGCACACATGGACTCACAAAAAACCTAAAAACTAAAGTAGCAAGCTTCTGTTCCGATTGGCATCTTCTATGAGCTTCTCAACAGTTTCTGTTCCGATTGGCATCTTCTACGAGCTTCTCAACAGTTTCTGGAACTCTTCGGCTGAGTTGAGTGTGTTTTGAGGGTGCTTGAAAAGCTTCATTGCAACAAATGTTCGGAAATTGAGCAACGACCTCGTGTCCTGAGCATACAAAAAGCAGAAATACAAAAAACATGGATTAGAAACTAAAACAGGAGAAAAATGCTGTAAGTGTCACATTCACAAAGTGATGCTAGTGTTGCAGATAGTATGTTTACTTCTAGTGTTTCGAAAACAAAGTTGGGCATACCGTGTTGAATAGCTTCACCCCCCTGGCAGTTAGATTCTCCATGTACAGAATAACAAACAACCCACAATCAAAACTGCCAAATAAAAAGGATAGGCACAAATACATAAAAATTTGCTCCCTGATAACAAACGCAGAAATTTGTGGATGGGCACTTGGAAAAAAGAAGAATGGAAAGAGAAGCAATAGCATTAGCTAATCCAACTAGTTTTCAGAAGCAATAACATTCCTGTAGCATAACCTACACACATAGCCAGATAAAAATGCTACAAACATAACCTACAAACAAGTTTCAGACAGGTAAATCTGAAAAAATACAAGATGATACCATGAGCTACAGAAGCTTTGAGGTAAAAAAAATAAAGAAAATACATTCAGTACTGCATCACTACAGAAACTTCTCTCTGAACATCAAGTCTGCACCACTAATTCCTACAGCACTAATGCATCACTAATTCCTACAGAAACTTCTCTCTGAACATCAAATTGGCTACAGAAACTTCTCTCTGAACATCAAAATAATGCATCACTAAATTCAAGACAAAAAGCTAGAGAAAACTTTGAGCTGCAAAAATTCAGAGATTACCTACTAGCCAATTTTAGCTACAAGAACCTAGAACATCAAAGGACAGGTGTAAAAAATTACAGCACAGCAAAGGGATAACATACACGGAGCACCTACAGCCAATTTGAGCTACAAAAATTCCTACAGCACATCACTATAACGAGCCAATTTTAGCTACAAAGGAATCAGAAGTTTCTGCAACAATAGATCTGAGACATTCCAATCCCCTGCTACAACTACACATCTACAGTACAGCACCTACACATCAACGCATCCCATCGGTGGCGGAGCACCGCTGCGATGAGGCGCGTAGCCGCCGAGGAGGAGCCGCCAAGCAGGGGAGAACCACCTCAGGGCCGACCAGAAATAGGGGAAAGGAGCACGCGGAGAAATGGGGGAAAGGAGCACGCGGCCGTACCTGCTTGTGTCGCCGCCGGCCACCGCCGATCCCAAAGCCGTCATCGTCGCCACCGCGTTGGATGCGCCCCCGTCACCCCACACCGTGCGCCGTCGCCGCCCCCGTCGCCCTCCCAGACACACGAGTCAACGGAGCTGCGGGAGCACTGCCAGAGCGTTATGCAGCTGCATAAATGAGTCCTGAAACAGCCACCCAGTTTCAGAAACGGCCGCGCGTGACGCAGAAGCGAGGGACGCTCTCGTCCGTCTGATCAACACACGATCCGATGGACGCGGAGCCGGCGGACGCGCGAGCGTTATCAGTCGGATGAAGGTAAGCTTTTTCCCAGCCTATATGGTGTTTCTTGTGCACAATAGCCAGCCCAAACCATATTACTTGTGGCCCACCACACATTCTTTTTCTTTCTCGTTCTGCCTTATATCGGTAATTGTGCCCAAATCCAACCCAAACCGTTGGCTATGACTGGTTTGATACACTTGATCTTAGCCAAAAGGCCGAGAAAGGTATATGACTGGTTTGATATGTTCGTAACATTTGCATGTCTTTTTTATAGGGACGAACAAATGATTGGTTTGCTATGCTAGTATTGGATACTGACACGTACATGTTATTTGTGGTTGTCCATTGTAAGCGTGTTGGATGTTAAAAAATGTATACAGATAATGTTTACGTAACTTTTAGATCTTTTAATCTCAATCATTGTAATTTAAATCAATGAAGCATATATTTTTAGCTTATGTGGTCGAACGGGATGGCTTGTATGTCTCTTGTTTTAATAATGTAATAGATTTTAATATATAGTTTATCCCATTTTTCATCTATTAAGGATATCATACAAAGTTTTTATGAAAGAGAATTGACTTTCTTTTTTCTTTACTTGGAATTTTATATAGAAAAATATCAATATATTTTTTATCCAGTAATAAACTTTTTTTGTATATTAATTATGACGAATTTGATATAGATATTCATCGATGTCACATGGAGTTCGTATAGACATCAAATTGTTTGTTTTTCCTTATTTCATGTCAAATATATAGTATTTTGTGGTATTTCTAATTTGCCTAATAAATCTAGACCCACTAGGATCATGTTGATGAACATGGTTCTTTTTTTTCTCTATCATCTCATTTATTTAATTTCTTTGCGCAAGGACAAAGCCCGCTTGATCCTTTTATCCTTTGTGGACCTCTCACGTCTTCTCAGCCATCTGCATCTTATTGGACCCTAAAGTGGTATATCTCGACGCCGGTCATCACTGCAATGTTGTGATTTAAAGCTTATTTTACATCGGGATATGTGGCTTTGCATATATACATGTCTTTCTCACGATAGTCCTCTTACATTATGTAATTTATATGCTTCGATTATATATTTTGTTATACTAAATTCAAAATCTCAAATAATTATAGTTTGGATGCACTCTAACCAACCGGTAGATTGTTGGCACTTGATATTCACATATTGTCTATATTCTCAACCGATATATATGGCCATCACCAATGCTAGTCATTTTTTATTCTAAAATAATTTAACGGACAACCGCCGGAAAGGAGCTTCAATGTGATAAGTGGAAATTTTGCTAGAGTAGCATTTATCGGGTGTGGATTTTGAATCACTATCATGTGGCATTTGTTGAATTAATTGAAATGAGAAAATATTTGTTTAACTGAAGCTGAGATGTATTTGTCATGTCAATGTACGTACGGATGGAGAAAATATAGAGATCATTGGCTTGATGACATCATGAATGATGTCATGCAATTCAATTTGTCTACCACTTCTGATCTTCTATTTTTAGGGATTTTCAATCAGCTTATTGTGTCGTTTTCCTTCCAAATACCAACTGTACACGGTAGGGCTTAACACGATTTGCTCCTTGCCTAACATAGATAGCTGATCTATCATTAAATTTCAGCCGTTATAATTTTGCCCCACTAGATATTTAACGGACCAGATTATTTAGCCTATGTGGACGAACGTGATGGCTTGTTTGTCTCTTGTTTTAATAATATAACTAGTAAAGTGACCCTCACAAATGCGAGGGCATCATCTTTAGTGTATTGAAAGTATTTGACAAATAAATTTATGATTTCATGCATATTTATATTATATCACTAACATTTTATAATATGGTTACATGACCGCCTCAAAAGTTATTTTTATATTATCATAGAACGGTTTTGGTGTTACATAGATTGTTGACCATTAATATATATTATATGTACACTTAAAATAATCTGTATATTGTGATGCAAATAATAATGAGGTTTCGCCAAAAAAAAAAGGTTAATTTTTTTTATAAAGTTAGAAAGACGTATCAATTATGGTCCACTAAGATATATTATGTACAATTATGAAGATATGGCATTCAAGTTCGTTAGTAATGTACAATTATATACCATTGAGTATTACGTTATTGTGAGATTTTCTAGTATTCTTATATTTATTATGCTGATCATATGTGTTTTTAACATATGGCAACTATCTTGTTGTATAAATATAAGAAATACATACTTGTAGATGGAGAAAATATGGATAATAAGGTACAACATTGTATGTATATTTGTTCCGGTATATATGAAACATTTGAATTTCCAGATGATCATTTGAACAAACTAGCATAACGAAGTTGCTTGATAAAGTAAATTAAAAATAATTTATCTTCATTGATGTGGTAGGAAAATGAATAGTGGCAATTTTAGTTTTACCTTTTTCCAAGACCATGCCCTCTTATTTACTACTCCCTCCGTTCCGAATTATAAGACGTTCTAACTTTTATCTGAATCGGATGCATGTAGACACGTTTTAGTGTGTCTTTTCACTCATTTCAGTCCGTATGTAGTCCATATTGAAATATCCAAAACGTCTTATAATTCGAAACAGAGGTGATACCTCCTATCTGAAATAATTAATTATATCCCATTCTTAATGACGCTCTGACATGAACAGAAACTACAAATACAATGCCATTATTTTAATATTGAAAATTTAGCAAAATGTCTAATAAAGATTAATCGGGATATATTTTCTACACAAATTAAATGTTTTGTTGACCTATTTCATCAATTTATTTTTATTTGGTATCAAACTTAAAAGGTTTTTTTAGCATAAAACAATAAGGAAAGCCCTTACCATGTCTCATTTTTATATTAATGATGGTAATGTACAAATGGAATGGTGGCTACACTTAAAAGCTTGACCGCATGCTTTATGTAACATCTTCCATTTTGAATCACCGTAGTACTATTTTAACTATATTTTTATCACTCTCCGTGTGTTACCATCCACTCTTCTATCTTATCATTATGCGTTGCAATTCATACCTATTTGTCATGTCATGTAACATGCAGGCTTGAGCATCATAGTTGTGGCATCTTAACCAGTCACTAATTTTACCACATATCTTAGAACACATAAGCCTAATCCCATGATAACACCAACCAACCAAATCAATCAATACCCTTTAGTAGCACCGTCTTCCCACCACAAAGCAACGCTACACGCATACTGCTCCACTGATGCTCGCATGGGTGCCATACAATCAATGTCACGGTATGAGATAAGGTAGATGGTACATCGGTCAATTTCAATTTCAATGGAGTGCATTGGGTTTGGATTGTGGCAACTACGTCATGCAGTGTAGGTTTAAATTATGAGCAACATGTTATATTATTTGTAGTCCAAGTAATAATCTCATAGTCGGATTATATGATTATGAAGATCTAACTATGATACATCTAGGTATTCTTATTTTGTTGTGATATGTTTGATATCTAAACATGGAAGCGAATTTCTAGCGTACCTCTCCTCCTCTATTGTATATTGTGCTTTTAATTAATAGACTTATATGTTTAATAGAAGCTATGATTATTTATTAGCTTTGATTTTCATAGGTACACTTATGATGATCTAACTGTTATAATCTACTACCAAATAAGAGGGTCCACCAGATTGATGGTCCAATGTTTTCTTTTCCTTAGGTGCAAAAAATTCTAGTACATGATACACAATCAAACTGAGTGATCTCTACATATGTTTGGAACAATGGCATAGACACTTTCATATGCCTCCCCTGGCTTGCTGGCGTTAGGCTTCTGGGTACAATAACAATGTGAATATGTTAGTTATGACAGTCATGTCGAATATTTATATTTCAAACATAGGATGTCGTAAATTTTCTATGTAGGCGTTTCCTTTATCTTTGAATAATCATTCAAAATGTCGATGATTTCATTTTTATTTCTTATGTAAAGGCATGGAATTTATAAAGATTCTAATTTCTTGCAACTCTTTACAAAACTTTATATTTTCTCTCGTACCAATACCAATAGATGTGTGGACTCGAGGGCAACGATCTAGTAGATATATTTTTTACCGCTTCGTATAGTTCTTATTTGAAGAGCAATTTTCCCCTATCCTTTCATTCTCTTCCTTATCTTCTTGAGAGTCGACCGAGAGCTCCCAGCTCCTCTCCCTCTTCCCTCTGACAGTCTCGCCGTTCGGTGCGGAGATGGGTCAGGAGGCTGGCTTGTTCTTATACTTATTAGGTGTAGGGCTAGGTCTAGGGTTCCCTTAGTGGAGTTTGGTGTGATGCCATCCAGGAGCGTGCCACCGACGCACGCGAGCTGCGTCCTGTGGCTTGCCGCGACGGCTTTGTTGGCTGCGGTGGCAGGGTGCCATGTGCATCCGGAGATGAAGCTGCTTGAGTCTCCCACAATAAGCTCGAGTGTTGCCCTGTTCTGGAGGGTGCCCCGCTGCTTGTCCATGGATCAGGAGGCCATCGTGGAGATTGAGATGGAGATGTGGAGAATCAGAAAGAAGGTGCTCGCCAAAGGTGTTGGAGCTCATCCTCGAGGGACTCCAAGGTGGAGTCATGACTCCCGCGACAGCGATCGATTGCCGGCTCCGACGACCTCGCCTTTGAATCTTCTGGCTGAAAGATAGTCGTTCTTCTTCCTCCCGGCAAGGAAGCCAAAGTGGAGGCAGTTCAGTGTCTGGTCGATGTCTATGGCCTTTTTCTCCGGCATGCTTGGCGGCTAGAGGCGAAGTTATGGGGGCCCCGTCGTCCAAAGTAGCCTAATCCCCCGCGACGGTGAGGTTGCAGCTGAGCGGAAACTGAGGACTCGATTGCATTCCTTTTCTTTCTTGTTTGGGTTCCTTGTATATGTTACGGTTTTGTGTTTTCTTTGGGTTCAGTTGTAAACTGTGTTGTACTACCTGTCTTCATTTAATGTTATTTTTGGGTCCTTCAGGTCCCATCTATCGTTAAAAAAAGAATAGTTCATATTTGTGCACTCTAATTAGTAATATGGCTTTATAATTGATTATTTAATCTACACTTATCCATTATTCATGTGCACATGTTTTTTCCTTGACGTTCATGTGCATATCTCTACTCCTAATGTCTCAGTTGGTAGGATTGCGTCCACGATTTATTTTCGGGTCCCACCACTTTCAACCGGTTTTTTTTCAACCGGTTTTTTTTCGTCCCCTCCCCCACCCTTTCCCACTGGTTTTTTTCGCTTCACCTCCCACAACATGAAAAAAAATCTGAATGGATCAGGACTTTCCAAGCAGGCGCAAATTATTAGTAATGTCTTTATGTAAAATAATTAATAACGATCAATCTCTAAAAATCAAATCCAAATTAATCAACCTTACCATAAGTCACTCAATCAAATCAATTAATCTCTTCATATGTAACCAAAATTACGTTAATTACAATATAACGTTACCATACAACGCGCAATCACAATACACCTCGCCGGTGGACAAAAAGTTCGGCACCCAACGCAATCGCGCAGCCGCCCTCGCAAACATACACAGGCCAGAGATGACATCGCGCCGACGCCGTCGCCGACGCCTCCCCCGCCCGAGCCCATCCGCCGCCAGCCGCCAGCCACCAGCCAGAAGAGCTTCCGCTCGAGCGCCTGCGTCCCCGAGCCGGAGGGCGCCAGAATCTCCATGGCCCACCGCCGTCCCACTCGCCACCAGCGAGCACGCAGGTGAGCGCCATCGCCCTTCCGGACCGCCTCCTACTACCTTTCCTTCCTCCTCTGATTTCCCTGCCGCAACTGACGTTTCTTCGATGTGCGTGTGCGTCTTCAGCAGACCTTGCCTAGGTCGTCGCCAGCTTGTGCGGCTCCAGCGTCGGCAGCAGGAGCATAACCCGCCGCCGCCATGCGCCTCTTTGCTTTTGGATCCGCCGACCCCTGCCTTGCCGGGACCGTTCGCGCTGCCGCGAGATCTCCATGATTCGTCGCCTCCTCTTCCCGCTCCGCTTCGTTGACCGGCCGCCGCCCGCCCGTGGGCCACCTCCTTCCACCGGCCCAGCCCCGCAGCGAGCCTTTCCGAGCCAGCCCCAAGTGGCCCTCTGGTGAGCCCCATCGTCATGCGCCCCCGCCCGTCCGATGAGAACCTTGGCCATGACGTCGTCCTCTCCCTGTTGTCGTGTGCTTCTCCGCTGGTGCAGTCGTACAGACATCTTGCATGTAAGTGGCTGCCAATCCAATTGTTGTCTTTCTCTTAACTTGATTTCAGTTGATTTCTTACGGTGGCCTGAAGAAGCATCATTTTTTAATGTAATTACTATAGCTCACAATCACAGATTACTGTAATGCATAATTACTTGGGAAGTGTCAGCCATTCTGAATAGGAAACATTCTTACATCAAGGTAGAGAAGTTTCTTCTCCAATGAAGATCCGATAGCCAATAACATACATGCAAGCATCGACCAGCTCGAGTCATATTCACCATCTCTAATTTTGATCTGCTCAGTCAGACAAGGATTTGCAGAGTCTCCAACGGAGGCTCTTCCATTTACCAATTCGTGATCCCAGCCTTTCCTTTCCTGATTGAAAATTAAAACTTATTCTGATTACCTTTTCTTTCCTGATTGAAAATTAAAACATATTCGGATTACCTTTTCTGATAGTATCTTTGAGTTAGCTAGCATCCGACAGTTGAGTGCTCCAAAATTAAGCAACCAAAACTGAACTTATGACTACATACGTGTATGAAAAAACTGTTAGTATCTCTTATTTGATTAATCTCTAGATCGGCTGGAGATGAGATTATCTGGCTTTGGGCATGGTTATACATTTTATAGGTTATCTTTTCCAGGAAGCGGTGGTGCCTGGGTGTTGCGGATGGAAGAAGACTTGGATGTGGGCGTGTTCGATTAATCCATATGTGTATCTTCTACGAGCTGCAGAAGGTCAGGTATCACTACCTCCATATAAGGTGCACACAAACTGTTAAATTTTGAAATACTATATCATTTTGCCGATCTGATATAATTAAAACTATTGATCGTCCATCAGTGTGTTATACTATATCATGCTGAAGGACCTTTTCTCCATGACGTGCAAGTACTTGACAAATTTCTGTTTACAGAATCCACCTATTGTGCCTTATAAGCAGAAAATATGTTTATGCATTGGAAGCTAATCAATGAATTTTATGAATTGTCATGCACTGTTAGAGCCATGATTCTTTGGGGTTCTATTCATGTGCATTAGGCACTTCTCAACACTGCCACAATTATTCTAGAACCTCTTTAAATTTGTAATGCTCATCAGACCATGTCACGTGTCATGTACATGTTTTGTATTCAACTATTCAGATTATTGACGGGAGACGATATTTTCAGTCTTACTCAGTCTCCAAAGGATGCGCCAAGCCAAGATTAATTATGATTTTTGTAAATTGCATCGGTTTACTTATGTACCTTCTCCTTAAATGATTGTGATTCAGTTGTGGAAATTTGAGTGCTTTCTTGAATGTTAGGGAAAATGGTTCAACAGGTGTTTGCTAGAAGTTGTAGATTAGTAAGACTAACATGTGTTGAACATGTCAGTCTATGTGTGTGTAGGAGTGAAACTTTCAATTATGCTAGAGACGGGTTTCTGAAAAAAGTCCCAGAGACGTCGGCGCTGTTGCTGCTGCTCCTGCGATGGGCAAAGTGGAGGTTGCAGTTCTAGGACTTCAAGGAGGAAAGGATGACATGGTTATTTCTTGGAGGTGCGACTTGTTTCCCTGTAAAAAAATAAATCTCTAGAGTTGTTTAACTAAACCTGTTCCACTGTCATTGTTATGTTGAGAAAAAAAACTTGCCTGAATTGTTATTGGTCCCTCGATGCCTATGGTGTTGTTAGTTAATTGAAATTGAATTTCATTGTACTCCGAGAGTCCATAAAATGTCATTTCCAAATGTGGTAGCTAATTTCATAACTTAGAACCATTTTCTAAAGAGAGGGCTGGGCAGCATGACCCAGCCACATGGGAGAATGTTTCAAGAAAATAAATTGATTGTAGCTGACACATTGGTATTAGTAAGTTGTTCCAAGTTCCTAGAAAACCACGGGATTTATTCTTCTGTTATCTAAATTTGTTCTCTAGGTCTTTTTGTCCATAGCTTTGGTTTCGTTCTCTTAATTGTTTGTTCATCGCCATCTAATTATGCATTTTGCTTCCATGCTATCTATGTGATATGTCTGTGTTATCAACACTTTATTAATAATAATAGCACATATTTTGCTATACCGACGATCAATTTCTACACATTTGATACACCATGTTGCCTTTTTAGAGTCTTGCTCAATGTTCGGCCCCCTTGTGTATAATTCCTAGCTCCACCATTGTTCCCCGTTGTTACAAAATCAAATAACTGAATGGTGCTTTTTTTAGTATTATTTGTTGCAGCACATGGTGACGATGACGAGTACTTGTGTTGGTGAGTTGCTACACCTCTGTTTTTGTTGACCTTTGATTCATGTAAATATTTTAATTCTATGGAATTGTATTATAGGAAATGTGAATTCATAACTCTACGTTTATGTAATATATTAATATTGATGTCTCTATATTATAAATCTTCTGAGTAATGGAATGCCTATTAATATTAAGTTCTTTTCTTTCATTGATTTCTTATTTTTCCTGACGGTTATTCCAGATAGGGATATATCACCTCCCTACTTTGCCAAACCTAGGAGATATGCTAATGTGTTTCCAGTCAATACGAAAATATACTTGTTAGTTATATAATTTGTATATGATGTATGCAAAAAATATTGTGAAATATAAGAGCCCGTGTTATTGCGGTTTACAATCATTTTCATATAAAAATATTTACCAATTCTTTTCAATGCTCCAATGTACAAGAGCATGTCCAATGAAGAATCATGTTAGCGTTTTGTAGTAGTAGTCTCTGGTTGCAAATGTGTAGTAGTTTGTGGTTGCAATGTAACACTTCATCTACTGAATAGTCACGTTGAGGCCGCCTTGTTGCTGCTAAAGTTGAAGCCGTCGTCAGAATTTGATGTGATATGGAATCTTTGGGTGGTAAGAAGTTTATCACTGTGTGTGCTCCCTGATGTATGAAGCTCTCCCCTCGGCCTTCATTTTGAGGTAAGCATGGATTATGTGATCCTTTCGTATTTAATTTTACATATACCACACTTCCATTTCGTGCAGACAAGTTGTTTAATAAGTTTTCCAGAAACAAAAAGTTTTATATTTTCCATTCCCAGTTGCATCATATAGCTATTAACATTGTGACAATTATTACAATCAAGCATGCACGTATATATTTGACAGCGCGAAGAATTCAAAGGAATTGCTATTACCATTGTGCCTTTCTATAGAAAGAAGAAATACCCATCATGACACCTTATGTTCTGGTATGCTGTGAAACATTCTACATCTGACCACATATAGTAAACTTTTTCACTAAGCATGTGATGATGTATTTTTATTTCACTTGATCAATGCATTCGCCTAAATTTCCCAATAAATAAATAAGAACGACAAGAAACTGGGTTATTCCAGAAAGTTAGTTTTCATCTTCGTCGAGAATAACTGTTTGATCACTCTTGCTAACAAAATGTGATATCCTTTAGTAGGATATCTGCAGCTTGCATAGCTAAAATGTTTTTGTAATATAAGTGACATGCATGTGAACAAACTTATTTGTCATCCCATTGGACTTCCAATTATGGCTATGGTCCTTTTGGCATGGGCAAGAAGCCCGAAGACGCTTTAGTAGTTCACACTTTGTAGGTACAGACTAATATGCGACCTACCATTAATTAAAATGATTTAGCTGCTGCGCTCTCACCTCGACTCTAGAATGTATTTTTCTTATTATGATTTCTATGCAATATAATGCAGTTTTATCTTGTTTTGGTAAGGTTCTGGAGGTGGAGAGCAGTATCGACGACCATGTTATAGTTTCAAGAAGCTATTGCGCGTTGGCACAAGATGGATGTGCCTCACGCAATTTAGATGGATCTTACGATCCCAAGTTAGATGTATGGTTTTGCCAAAGTTAGATCTTACAAACTGTAGTACTCTATTATCCCAGATGGTTACAATTACCGTAATTATAAAAATTCCTACAGTTGTTTCCTTTGTTAGTTAATAAAAAATTATAGTAGCTGTTGATGCGTCAACAAATAAATTTTGTATTTTCGTGTCATAGCTATTATGTCATTATGTGAGGGTAAAATGATATTTGAGTGTTACTATTAGTGGCATTGATGCGGACAACAATAGTTTTTGTTGTATGTTTGATGCACTGCTCAATTGATTGCCCCATTTTTCATTGCTTTGTTTCTATGGTGATAGAAATGATATGCATTTCTTATACTTTTTTCAAATTTTAAATGTGAGTACTCCATGCTGCTCTTTTAAGATGCTTCATGTGAACATCTCAAAGCCACTCTTGGGGGGGGGGGGGGGGGGGGGGGGGGGGGGGGGGGGGGGGGGGGGGGGGGGGGGGGGGGGGGGGGGGGGGGGGGGGGGGGGGGGGGGGGGGGGGGGGGGGGGGGGGGGGGGGGGGGGGGGGGGGGGGGGGGGGGGGGGGGGGGGGGGGGGGGGGGGGGGGGGGGGGGGGGGGGGGGGGGGGGGGGGGGGGGGGGGGGGGGGGGGGGGGGGGGGGGGGGGGGGGGGGGGGGGGGGGGGGGGGGGGGGGGGGGGGGGGGGGGGGGGGGGGGGGGGGGGGGGGGGGGGGGGGGGGGGGGGGGGGGGGGGGGGGGGGGGGGGGGGGGGGGGGGGGGGGGGGGGGGGGGGGGGGGGGGGGGGGGGGGGGGGGGGGGGGGGGGGGGGGGGGGGGGGGGGGGGGGGGGGGGGGGGGGGGGGGGGGGGGGGGGGGGGGGGGGGGGGGGGGGGGGGGGGGGGGGGGGGGGGGGGGGGGGGGGGGGGGGGGGGGGGGGGGGGGGGGGGGGGGGGGGGGGGGGGGGGGGGGGGGGGGGGGGGGGGGGGGGGGGGGGGGGGGGGGGGGGGGGGGGGGGGGGGGGGGGGGGGGGGGGGGGGGGGGGGGGGGGGGGGGGGGGGGGGGGGGGGGGGGGGGGGGGGGGGGGGGGGGAAAAACAGTATGGGAGACTTCTATTTCTATACCTTGCTTTTCCTTTTGCCTTTTTATCAAGCCTTTTCGTAGAACCGTAGTGACTAGATTGTAACAACTACATGTTGATTTATTTGCAGGTTCCCATATCTATTTTTACATCTTTGTGGCATGGGCGGACTGTCGTTAAGGGGGAAGACAAGGCATACATGGGCAGAGAGGGAGCCGACGGCTGGAGGGAAGCGGCGAGGATAGTGTCATTCGCGTACGAACAGGTACTAGGGAAGTGGCCGCTCAGGGACATCACCTATGGGATCAGCCACTACATGCGCCTCTAGGTGATCACTAGACCCAAAATATTTTGATCTACTGGAATGGTCGCATTGCCAATTGTGCTTGCTCATCATAAAGTGAGGAAAAACATCTGCCACTTGATATTTCTTACATCATGCTTTAGATTTACACTAGAGGTTGCTGGATATAATTGGAGTGATGCTGCGACGGACGTGCTACGACGGTGTCGGCTAGGTGCTGCAACTACAAAGACGGTGGGCAAGCTACAAGGCGGCGGCGATTTGCTATAGGGGCGACACTATCAGAGAAGGTTCGTCTAAAAAACTATCAAAGAAGGTTGACACATACAGCTTTGGCGTAGTCATTTTGAAAATAATAAGTGGCTGGAAGAGAAATGATACAAGGCTGGAGCCTAAAACAATACCTGCTTGAATCGGTATCCATCTTTCTTCTGAAAACTTGGCTTCTATTGTTGCTGTAAATTACCCCATATGACTTGCATATTTCACATAGCCACTTACACAAGTCTTTGATATGTCCTTATGTGTATATTTCTTTTTTGTTCCACTTCCTAATTTGGTGATTTGAGTGCCTTGGCTGATTTTTTCACTCTATGCATTGGTTTTTTTTTTCACTCTATGCATTGTTGATTAACAAGTAACTGATAAAAAAATTTCCAAGTATTTTCTATGTTTATTATGAATGGACAAAGAAAAATAGTTAGTGCTACCACCATTTCAGGCACTAACAATTTTTCTATGTTTATTATGAGAAGGTTCAAAGGTCCTTAATCATTATCCATGGGACATTTTCTCATAAGGAGAAAATAGTACGGTATTTTCTATCAAAATGTGTAGACATAATTACTATTTGTATTTGAGCTTGCAATAATCTTAAGAGTTTGTGCGGTACCGTCATCTGGTATGTCCATATGTGAACCATCCACCTCATAGAATTGGAGCCAAGAGAGCATGTAGAAACATCAAATGGTATCACCCTTTCACATGCTTTTTTCCCCAATGGAGTATTGTTCTCTAGATTTAGATTCGTTCGATCTAACCCTGTGTTGGGCATATTGCTTCAAATCTGGGTCTTTGCCATGCAGAAAACCATACAACATCAAGGAACACCAAGTGGTGATGAACATATTGCTTCCAATGCAAGTCTTACACAAGAAAAAAAGATCTACAAAGGTGGAACCATGATAAAGCATGACGAGATAGGCTAACACCTGAGTAGAGAGAGGAAATGAATGCATGCTGAAGAGCAACTAGACAAAAAAAAACTAATGAAGAGTGTAATGCGAGCCAAAGGGCGGCAAGGCAACATTTTACTACTGAGGAGAGGCGGGAGATGAACGCCCGCAGAAGGTAAGCCAGTCAAAAAATCCATTGAACAGTCAATATATGAATGCCCGCGAAGAGCACGCAGTCAAAGCATACCATCTGACTAGAGGCAGGCGTTGCAGAACGACACCATGATGGGGAGAAGAGCGGGTGGATGTCACCGTGGAAGGTAGGGGAGGTGGTGGGGAAAGGAGGGTGCGGGCTTCACCATGGCATGAAGGGAATGTGCCAGGGAGATATGGCAGCCACGACGTCATGGCGGGGAGATGAGATGCGGCGACACCTGGTGGCTTGCTGGTCATGGAGAAAGAGAGGAGGAGGTTGTGCAATGAGTGAGTGAGAGGAGTGGCTTCTTTTTCTTCCTTCAAGAAAAAGAGAAAGGAGCAACTGCTATGTGGTGACATAAATGACACATAGCCTAGCAAGTCATCTTTCGAGAAAATACCAACCAAGTGATCCATAGGTAGCCTACAATTTATAGCTCACTAAAATCGGGATGCAACTCACATTATACTAGGCAAATGAAGATGAAGAGATCATTTCTCACACTTTATGAAAATATCTTAAACGCATCAAGTAGATCATAGTTTGTAGTAGATAATTATTTGGATCATTGCTCTCTGTGTACACATTGTTCTATTAGATTATTTTTATCAACTTACATCGCAAGTGAAGTGGATTTCAATTACTTCTCCATTGTTATGGGCTGTCATTTCTATACATGCATTATTTATATATGCAACTGGCAAAAAAAATATCCATGGCCCGTGGCAACGCATGGGCATTCTACTAGTATAAATAGTACTATACTTTGTACATAGCAAGCAAGCCTTTCCCTCCCACCCCCGAGTGTGCAGCTTAGCTTAAATAATGTTGCGACCCACCCACGTCTTTTTTTGAGATGACCGACCCACCCACGTCTTATAAGCAGTTGAACCCCGTAAAAAAAAATAGGATGTCAATGTGCGTCCATGACAAGGACTCTCTATCCATAAAGAAATTTAATCTCTTGGTAAATCCTAACCATAAATTAGAGATCTAAGCATCAAAATAATTTTGATGATGTGGATTAACGTGGTGCCTCTAAAAAAACCCCGTATTCTGCTTTTACTATAGAATAGATAGATGTGTGTGTATGTGCACAAATAAACTGGGCCTCTTGGAGAGATTTATTGACGCATGTGCTAATACTAGAAACTAGAAGTGTATGTATCACCTCGGCACTGCGCCAAGGCGTATGTGACCTCTCCTAACACAATGGTGTCTTTGGCGAACATGTTGGGAGAAGTGGACACCTCAGTGTCGTGGACAACAACTTCAATGTTTCTTGGTAACTATTGGATGTCGTGTAGTTGCCACCAGAGCAATCAAAGCTTCCACTCTAGGCAGTCGTGGTGCTCAGGAATAAAGAAGTTAGAGCAGCTAAAAGAAGTGTTGTCTTCATGGCAGGCAGCTTGATATGAAAATAACAAATACCACCTAAAAGTTAGTCCAGTTCATGATGGTACCTATATGTTTTCGTAAATATAAAATGAATAGATTTGTAATTTTCCCAATTAGACATTGTATTCTATCCATTTTCCATATATTAGTCATATACCCAACCGAACTAGTCATGACCTCCAAAGGAAACCGACCATCATGAACACTAGAAACTGACGCGCGCTTTGCTGCGCCGTTTTTCTCATAACCCACAATACCAACGTCGATAGCCCAACCAATGATACTGCAAAGCCCCCAAGCCAACGAAGGCATGACATTATGCAGACCGTCGCCCATGTAAAATAAACACCAATAGTCAATGCCAAAGAAAAGCAAATTCTTCTCCTGTGAAATGTTTATGGAGCTGTTTGATTCCTAGCCATACCTAGCCACACTTTGCCACACCTCACTTTAGGCAAGTTTGACCAAGTTAGGTGGGTGTTTGGTTCTGACCACACCTAAGGCATGATTTTTTTTATAGCAGTAAACCTCAAATGTCATAGACACAAAAAATGTGGCACGATTCCCTTAGGCAAGCCAAAGTGTGGCTAACCATTTGAGCAACTCAAGTAAGGCAAGTATGGCAAAAATAATGTGGCAATATATGGCATAGATAGTCGCACTCCAAACAGCCCCTATATGTGTGTATAGTGTCCTGATGTTTGGCCAGGTGATGAAAATGGTTTGACCTTTGTGTTTTTTTCATTCACGTACAATATCTCTCATCATATACCTAAGCGGATGCGAGAAAACAATACAGAGTATGTTATTCAAGATACAAAAGACTCTATAGTCACACAATAATGTCAGTTGTGCTCAATCAATGTACATCATAATCTTAAAGTCATTCTGAAGAACACATGGAGAATGTTAAAGTGTTGATGGCTCTCTTTACAGTAATGTGGTGTGCCAATCATTTAGTAAATAGGCTACCATCCTTTGCCCTGCCATGCCGATAGATCAATGAAATAGACATGAAGTATTAACACTGCTGGTGTCAGGATGGTCGGCACAACTGCAGGTGAAAATTGACTATCTCTTGTGCGTTTGAGCTGAGAACACACCTTTTTCTGTTATCGGTAGAGGTGACTGTTCTACTTGTGAGGTACGAATTGTAACTGTAGCAGAGGAATTGTGATTGCTTGGAAACAAGGATTAATTTTGAGTAGCAAACTTGCAGGGCATGAAACGGCGGAGCTAGTAACATGGGACAATTAGGAAAAAAATACCATCGACTTGACATGTAATTTCGATTCGGAATTAAAATTTTCAGTCGGGGTGAATGCCCCGACACTACCATCAGCACTGATGAGGGTGTTTTTTTTCTTAAAGAACGAAGCATGCAACCATATATTATTGATAATGCAAAATCCAGCAGCCGAACAACCTAGACCCGGAAATAAAGCGGAAAACAAACCCTGAGGCCGCATACCTCGCGACAATAACTCCCCCAGATAGCCACTAACGCTATGTTACAAGACACATCAGAAACGAAAAATACACAACTCCTAGGCTACGCCTTGAAGAAGGAATCGTCGCACATGCACCGATGATGGCGAGTCCACCACAAGGTTGAACTCTGGATTCTCATCCTCAAAGCCAAGCTTCAATCCACCACCTTCAGCAAGGACACGACGCAGGCGCGCGTTGACATAGCCCGATCAAAGATCTTGTGTTTCCACCGGAGTGCATAAACTCGTCGTTGAAGCCGTCTGTACCATCCGCCCTTATCCGTCTACCGACGGCTCAATAGCCAGATAACTCTGGAGAAGACCACGGAAGACAAAGACGTCCCATACCGCCTGCCTCCCACTACTGTCGCACCACCTTCAATCCAACAGCAACAGACTAAACATGACACCTCCGCCAGAGCTACCGTGCATCACCTGCCGGTAGCAGGCATGACTTGACGTCTCCGAATAAGATGCCGTGCGTAGCATCCGCCGGTAGCGCATCCACCGGCCGGTGGTTTCACCTGCCGGCGACAGGCACTAACCAACAACTCCGAAAGAGGCACATGTGTCACCTACCGAGCCACATCGAACCCGATATGTTGATGGAGGGGACGTCCCATACCGCCACCAGCCTCAGAAAGGCCGTCACCACCTCGAGATCCGGACTCCGAGTCGCCCACACGACCCTGGAGTCCGCCGCCATTGATGAAGAGGGGCCGCCGCCCCGATTCCGGGCACTACAGGGAGCACTGATGAGGGTGTTGATTGGAGTACCTACTGTTCCTTCTCCTGATGGACTGAAGAAGTCTGGTTTCACAACTGGAGGCTCTCCTGCAGGTGGCAGCATGGGATCAATGGCAAGAAGCAAAGCCCTGCTGTCCTGATGCATGTTCATGGGACGTATAAATATAACTAATGGTATCACTAAGCGATCTTTTGGCCAGAACAATATAGAAGTAGTGGTTCAATGCAAAAGTTCATTTTGTTAATTTTAACAATGAATGCCTCTATGTAGTTGCATCAGTTTTGCCTACAGATATGAACTGAATGGCTAATGCTGAGAACAACAATAATTGAATAAATATAATAAATGCATGATGAAATTGCTTAGATGGTAATCAACAATATATATTTCATATTTTCTTCAAATTTTTATGTTACAATTAAGTAGTACTATTTATGGGGGTTGTTACTAAAAAATAAAAAGATAATGGCAAAAGGGATGGTTTCGATACTAAGCCTGCAGTAGAGAATCAGTTTTACCACCTCTTACCTATCTTGCAAGGCAATGACCCCGGGAAGTTGAGGATTTGTAAACAATTGGCATAATATTGATCCTTGAAGCAACAACATTCCTCTATATAAAATTTATTGGTAATTAAGATTTATGGCGAGGATATTGTCCTACATGGTTCAGCACAAAAAAAATGTATGGAGCTGCAGAGGAATTGGCATTCGATTGTTTACCTTCAAACATATGACATGTCATCCCAACAGAAAGGAGCACCACTTGTCCTCTGATAGCCATGTCCATATATCATTCAGCAATGAATCCCTTTGCGTGTCGATTCCATAAGGCAACCACTACTGTGTGTTTGTACCATATAAACCAAGAGGCTGATATTAATAAGGCAAATATAACAATTTATATAGTCAGCCATGAAAAATAGCTCGTAAATATGGTGCATATCTACCATCAGTTACATATACTTGTAGGGAAAAATTATAGTTCATATAGGAAGCTATAAACAAATAGTCTGACGCATAGCTGCCATCAGTTATATAATACATTGCAGAGTGTCTTCAATCCTGGCCTGGTAATCTGCATCTTAACACGCAAGCAGAGAATTAATCCCATGGGAAAGTGAGATAAACTGACATGCAAGCAGAGAATTCATCTGGTGGCAAAGTGAGATAAACAGGGGACAATGTTGGTTGAGACTGACAACATCTGAACAAAATAAATATCAAATAAATTCTTGAAGTAAATATCAAATAAATTCTTGAAGTAAATATCAAATAAATTCTTGAAGTTTGTTATTAACACCCACTGATCCAGCTGAATTCTTCTAGTAACATCCAAGTCCTTTGGATCAATTTAATTTATATCTATCTCTTTCCAGAGAAATGGAACATAAAACAGACATACATACATACTTGACTGATCACTTGTAAACGAAGGATAACAGTGACACCTAAGGTATTGTGATATAGAAACCGAATGGGAAGCAAAACCAACCATGATCTATGGATGATGACCAGAAAAGGACATGATGTGATCAAAATGATAGTAATATAATCTGAAGAAATGCTTGTTTCAAAAGTGAACCTATGTTGCTGTTGTTCTCAGGGAGCTTGCATCAGCCCCAAAATCAATTCATGACATGCCAGCATAAACGGAAGCAGGGGCACTGGGCGTTGCCTTGGTTCTCAGGGCGTTCACGCCGCCTCTGTGATTTAGCCATGTTAATGCCTATATAAAGGGAAATGCATCAAATTGTCCCTTGTGCTGACATAGTGTGTGAATCCCAAATTTCCTTTTTAACAGGCATTGTAATTCAACTATGAGACCAATATTGCAAACCATAAGGAATAACATATCATGAGATTTCAATAGGCAACTCGGTCCATGAAGAACAGTTGCTGCCATTTTTGTGCTCGAACCAAAAAAACTACATACATCACTTCAGCGTTCGGACCTAGAAGCTGAAATGGCATGAAGAAGCTAATTAATATGTGAAAAAATAAAGAAGGAAATGAAGGAGAGAACATGGAAATCACTCCAGCATTACACAAACACCACACCATTGCAGAGCACTACCAAAATTCAATCATCATACTGCCTGGCACTTCAACCAAACTTGTGGCATTTTTCTAGCAGTCAGGTCACCGGAGGAATTAAACTATCTTACAAATAAGCAGCTTTGATTATCCACATTCCTCTGAGGCATTAGCCCGGTGGGTAGCTATGACGCCCCCGACTCAATCGTGCACTAATCATACACGCAAATGTGCACGATCAAGATCAGAGACTCACGGGAAGATATCACAACACAACTCTAAGACACAAATTTAAACATAAACCTGTATGTTACAAGCCAGGGGTCACGAGGACCCGGATACATAAGTCAGCATACAACAGTAGTCTGGGTACATACGTAATTAGACAAGTTGCCTTAAGAAGGCTAGCACAAAACAACGGCATCTAGATCGAAAAGGCGCAGGCCTCCTGCCTGGGGCCTCCGAGCTACTCCTGGTCGGTGGTCTCCACGTAGTAGTAGGCTCCGTCGGGGTAGTAGTAGTAGTAGTTACCGGCGGGATCTGCTGGCTCCGGGGCTCCGTCATCTGGTCACAGCAACCGGATAGTGGGGGGGAAATAGCAAAGCAACCGTGAGTACTCATCCAAAGTACTCGTAAGACTTACATCAGAACTATGTTAGTATGCATCGATATCAAAGGAAAGGGGCTGTATCTGTGGACTATACTGCAGAATGCCAGATTATAGGGGAAAGGCCTAGCCTAACGAAGATTAGCATCTTGTAGCATCAGAAGAGAGTAGCATAATGGTAACATGATAACAAGTATATAGTATCAACGCCCAGGGATCCTTCCTAGACTCCCTGCGAGAAAGCGATCCTGGAGCCATCATAACAGTTTAGTATCACAAGTATCCAATTCAAGTTGTAGTAGATCGGGATACAACTTCGAGCGTCTTGTTGCCGTGGACACGGCTATTCGGATAGATTACTTCCCTGCAGGGGTGCACCAACTTACCCAACACGCTCGATTAACTCTGACCGGACACACTTTACTGGGTAATGCCCGGCCTCGGCTGATCGACACGACGTAGTCCTACCTAGGCGCAGCAGAGAGGTCAGCACATTGGTCTAAATCCTAAGCGCTCAGGGGTCTTGGGTCCATCACCCTTTGCACTCCTGCGCTTTGCGAGGACAGACGAGACCAAGCCTAACCCCTATACACACAAGCGGGCATAACCAGCTCACCCGGGCGCATGCCACCCAACTGTGATGTCTGAAGAGCTTTCGGGAGAATGTACGACGCCGAGTGCCCATAACTTATCCCGCGTGGTGGTTAGTGTGAAAAGGCCAGAGGCCTACTCAGATCAAATATCCAAACCCGTTAGTGTATTATAAGCTTGCGAAGACGATTAGTGCTCTTGTCGCCCCGTCTCATGGTTTACGACAAGGGACCAGGCACATCCCTCTCCTGGGCAGTTTCCGCCTGCCCGGTCGTTCTGCGTCAATATCTCTCGCGGGTACCCTTGGGGCCGATCCAACTTTATCAAAGGACTATAGTAACATTTAAAGTAATGGTATGTCCGTACCATCAAGGGGAATCTGAGGAATCACCCTCGATAGATTCATGCTTGAGGTATACCATCAAGGTGAACTCGGAGGAATCACCCTCGATAGGTTCACACTTGAGGTACTGCATGACGGAGTCATCATCGTGAGTGCAGAATGAGGAATCACCCTCGATAAACCACACTCGATGTGCTGCACTACAGAGGTATCATCGGAAGTGGGATACGAGGAATCACCCTCGACACTTGATAGTAACTCTGCAGAGCCGTAGAGCTAAGGGGGTGATGGTGGTGTGTTCGGTCTCTGTTCCACTGCCATCTGACTCGGATCACCCAGTAGTAAGGCGTAGCAACACGGACTAAGATGTAGGGCCACTGATGGATAACTATCCAGCCTATACTAAGCATATAGGCTATCTGGTAAGGTATCAACAGCAGGTTACAAAAACAGGATATGCATCAGAATAGAAAGTACCGGAATAACAGTAGCAAAATCTAATGCAAGCATGAGAGGGAAAGAATGGGCGATATCGAAATGATCAAGGGGGTATGCTTGCCTGGAAGCTCTGCTGCAAGTGGCTGGACGTCGTCAACGTAGTCGTACTCAGGTGCAGCATCGGTGGCAGTCTCGGGGTCTACCGAAGAAGAAGAGGGGGAAGAAACAGTAAATATAAAGCGCACAGATGCAACACAGATGGATGACATGCCGGTAGGTTATGCTAGGGGTGACCTAATGCAGTACTACATACGTTAGTCGGAGCGGGAAAACATCCAGAGGTATTTTACCAGCTCCGGGCATTTATCGGTCAGATGAACCGGAGGGGAAGATTTCATGTTCATCATTCTAGAGGCATGTGGCAGGTAAGTGGTGATGTATTCGGATTTGTCTTATTTTTCTGATCATTTTTCATATATAAATTATTTTCATCAGAGCTACGGTTATTTTTCTATGAATTTTTGAAGTTTTAACTATTTTCTGGATTTACTAGATTTATTAATAATTTGAAAAATTCCAAATAACAGCTGGGTGCACCCGATGCAGTGCACCCAGTGGCTAACAGCGGGCCCGGCCAGCTGAGTCAGCGGGTCAGCAGTTAACCCGTTGACTGGTCAACTAGTGTGATGCCCCGGATTAATCGTGCATTAATCATTCACGCAAATGCATATGATCAAGCCTAAGGACTCACTTGAAGATATCACAACACAACTCTAGACACAAATTAAAATAATACAAGCTTTATTTTACAAGCCAGGGGCCTCGGGGGCTCGAATACATAAGCTCGCTTACAAGCGTCAGCGGAAGCATCAGATATCTGAGTACAGATATAAAAGAAAGATAGAAAAGCCTTTAAGAAGGCTGGGCAAAACAAAGGCTACGATCAAAAAGGCGCAGGCCTCCTGCCTGGGACCCTCCAAACCTACTCCTGGTCGTCAGCCAACTCGTAGAAGTAGCCATCTTCGGGGTAGTAGTAGTGATCGTCGACAGGGGCAGCCGGCTCCAGGGCTTCGTCATCTGGTTGCAACAAACGGATATGGGAAAAAAAAGAGGGAGCAAAGCAACCGTGAGTACTCATCTGAAGTACTTAGCAAGCAAGGATCTACACTACATATGCAACATTATCAAAGAAAGGCTGTATATGTGGACTGGGCTGCAGAAATGCTAGAATAGAGAGAAGGCCTAGTCCTATCGAAGACTAGCATCTTCAACGGTCTTGCAGCATTAGAAGAGTGTAGATTAGTACAGTATAAAGTAATAGTAGTAATAAGTATCAACCTCGCCCAGAGATCCTTCCTCGACTCCCTGCGAGAAAGCAATCCCAAAGCCATACTATTCATTTCTCATCTCAACATTATGTTCTAGTTGTATCGATAGGGATACAACTTCTAGTATCCGTTACCGAGGATCTGGCTATGCATAGATTAGTTCTTCCCTGCAGGGGTGCACCAACTTACCCACCACGCTCGCTTAACTCCGGCCGGACACACTTTTCTGGGTCATGCCCGGCCTCGGCTAAACGACACGCCACAGCCCTACCTAAAGCTCAGCAGAGAGGTCCCCGTCGGTCTATATCCTAAGCGCTCAGGGGTCTTGGACCATCGCCCTGTGCACTTCGGGTCATTGCGTGCAGGGTGGATACCAGCACCATCGGCACGATCTGACCCGGCTGCCATGCTGAACTGGACGTCTGACAGAGCTATCGGTTGATGCATATGACGCAGAGTACCCATATTTATTCCCGCGTGATGGTTAGTGCTATCAGGCCAAAGGCCCATTCAGATCAAATATCCAAATTGTTAGTGCATTGGTAGCATGTGGTAACGAGCAGAGACTCACGATCGATGTGACCCCGTCGCCCCATCTCGAGGACTTGCGGCAAGGGCTAAGAATGCCCGGCCATGCCTCGTATTTATCTCACGGGCACCCTCCAGGTCAACCTATCTCCACATCACTCGCATCTTATGCTCGCTCGGGTACCCCTCAGAGTCGACCCGAATTTCCAAGTAACAGCTGTAAAGTCCAACTAACTGTGTGTCCATAACATCAGGGGAATCTGAGGTATCACCCTCGTTGGATTCCTACTCGATGTATCCATCAAGGTGAACTCGGAGGAATCACCCTCGATGGGTTCACACTTGAGGTGTTGCACGACAGCGTCGTTATCGGGAGTGGTGAAGGAGGAATCACCCTCGATGACCATGACCAAATAGATACTCTACAGAGTTAATATCATAAGTGCTAAACGAGGTATCACCCTCGGCACTCGATAGTAACGCTGCAGTGTCGTACAACTAACGGGGTGATGTGCGGTGCTGGGGCCTGGTCGTCGAGTCTTCCGATGATCCAGCGGGGGCAAGTGGGACAAGTGGGGTCACTGGGGTTCACTAACCAGCCTATTCTAAGCAGTTTAGGATAAGTAGGTAATTATCAAAAACAGGTTACAAAATCAGGTCATGCATCAGAATAGGTAAAGCAGTAACAGCAGCAATTCTAATGCAAGGACAAGAGAGAAGAGAATAGGCGATATAGGCATGCTCAAGGGGGGTTGCTTGCCTGGAAGCTCTGCGGCAAGAGAAGGGTCGTGAACAGTGTAGTCGAACTCCGGAGCTGCGTCGGTCTCGGGGACTACGTCGGTACTAGGATCTACCGAGAGAGAAGAGGGGGAAGAAACAGATAAATACACAACAAACTTATGCAACACAGAGCATGCTATGCTAACGTGCAGTGCAGGGTTGCCTAAAAGCATGTCTAAACCATTTTAGTTAATTTTAGGATTTAATTTGGAATTATTAACCAGTATATATGCATTATTCATCTACCGAAAACAGTCTAAAAGTTGCGGGTTCACCTCCGTAGAGGGTCCCGACACGGAAACAGATGGCATGGTCGGATTCGTCTCGTCGTTCTGAGCAACTTTCATATATAAAACTTTTTGATCTGAGCTACGTAATTTCTACTGATTTTAAAAGATTAAACATTTTGGAATTATTCAAATTAACATAAAAAGGTTTATTGCATCAGCATGACGTCACAGTGACATCAGTAGTCAACAGGGCTGCTGACCAGGTCAAACCTGACCAGTGGGTCCCACCTGTCAGCCTCTATTACCTAACAGAGTTTATTTTAAACTAATCAGGGGTTAATTAGCTACTGGGCCCCACATGTCAGTGGCTGATTAGCTAAACTAATTACTTTTATTTATAAAAATGTTTTAATTAATTAACTAAGCGGTGGGGCCCGCATATCAGCGTCACTGGGCTGCCCAGTCAGCACGTTGACTGGGTCAACCCAATCAACGAGGCCCGTGGGGCCCGCTGGCAGTGACCCAGGGGTGGGCCCCAGGTGTGCCACGTCGGCGGGCGACGCCGGAGCAACGCCGACGACCAAAAACGCGGCAGCGCAGCTCGGATCTCGCCGAAAAACGGCTATAGGGCACGGGAGGGAGCGCGGCTAGGCCGGACTTCGCCAGAAACGACGCCGGCGACGAGCGGAGGCGGCGGCGCGCACGGGAGCTCAAGGGAAATGGTGCTACAGCGAGCTAGCGAGCAAACAGAGAGGCTGGGGAGGTTCTACATGATGCGGCGAGCACATTGCGCACTAGCCCATGACCAAAAGGTCACCGGAGACTTGCCGGCGACGAGCTCCGTGGCGCTGCATTCTGGTGCTCAGGGAAAAGGTAGCTAGGGGACGCGCAGGAGCATCCAGAGAGAGGGAGAAGGATGAGGTGCTCACCGAGCGGCACACGGAGGCCGGTGATAGGCTTAGTAGCAGCAGGAGTCGCCGGAGAGGAGGAAGATCACCAGCGACCGAGGCGGAAGGGGGCGGCTCGATCCGCGGCCTGCGGTGCTCCCCGGCTTGTGCTCGTGGACGGGGACGAAGCAGACGACATCGGCGGAGATGAGGGACATGGCGGTGAGGCGAGGTGGTGGCTGTGGCCGCGCGTTCTATGGCGGCGAGGCCATGGTGGCGCTCGGGTGAGATAGGGAAATGAGGGAGAGAGCGATGGAGGGAGGGGGAAGAGTGGCGAGGCGTCCAGGGGAAATGGACGAGGCCTCGGCCTTATCCTCTCGCGTCGGTGGGCATCGATGGTGTCGCCGTTTTGCCGGCGCTCGCATGGGCAGCCACGGGCGAGCTGACACGGCGATGGAGAGAGAGGGGATGAGGGAGAAAGAGGCCGCTGGGCTGGGCTGAGTGCACTGTGCACTTAGGCCTAGTCCAGTTTAGGCCTTTTCCATTTTTGTTTTCTGTTTTATTTTAGCAGCAGGCTTTTGCAAATAGAATAGCCACCAAATGACTTAGCAAAAATGTGTGCCTGGCCAAAAAAAATACTATGGGATATTGTGCTCTACCACAAAAAGTTTTGGACAAGTTTTGATTCCATTTGGAATTTTCAAAAATGGAAATGGCATTAATAGTGATGTTTTGGCACTGTTTTAAATGCTTAGGGCCATTTTGAGTTGATGGTGATGTTGTTTTCCTTCGCAGCAAATTGTTTTGGAAAATCTGCTAGAAGGTGAACATTTTTCTAGCAACTTTTCGGCAACTTTATTTTGCCCTTGAATTTGAATTGTTTTCAGAGAGGAATTTGAATTGAAGTGTTTAACCAAAAGTGATCAAGCATAGCAAATGAAGATGACATGGCAGGATTAGCAGAAGAACACAGTGCTTATTACACAGGGGTGTTACAATTCTCCTCCTCTAAAAAAAATCTCATCCCGAGAATTCAGGAGGTAGAAGGAAAGAGGTCGGGGTATTCCGTTCGAAGATGCTCCTCGCATTCCCAAGTGGCTTCATCTTCTGTATGATTTGACCACTACACTTTCAGGAACTTGGTCGTCTTCTGATGGGTCCAACGTTCAGCGTGATCGAGAATGCGGATCGGATGCTCCTTATAAGATAGGTCATCTTGCAATTCGAGCATCTCGTGATCCACTGCTCTATGCGGAGACTCCTTGAAGCAACGACGAAGTTGCGACACATGGAAGACGTCATGGATATGAGAGAATTGCGGCGGCAACTCTAATTTATATGCCACCTGACCATGTCTAGCAACAATGCGGAAAGGACCAATGTAGCGGGGAGCTAACTTGCCCTTGATTCTGAAACGGTGAGTGCCCTTCATAGGAGTGACACGTAGATAAGCTTGATCACAAGGTTGATAAGTCAAACCCCATCGTTTGTGATTGTAGTTGCTCTTCTGGCGGTCCTGAGCCGCCTTGAGATTTTCATGGATGATACGGACTTGCTCTTCGGCATGTTGGATAATATCCGGACCCACGAGCGGTCGTTTCCCAGTTTCTGACCAATTCAGAGGGGTTCGACACTTACGCCCATAAAGTACTTCGAAGGGAGCCATTTTCAAGCTGGCTTGATAGCTGTTGTTATAAGAGAACTCGGCGTAAGGGAGGGACTCTTCCCACTTCTTGCCGAAGGAAATTATACAAGCTCGCAACATATCTTCAAGCACTTGATTGACTCGCTCGACTTGGCCTTGGGACTAGGGGTGATAAGCTGAACTCCAGGTAATATGAGTTCCCATAGCTTCTTGGAAACTTTCCCAGAACTTAGAAGTGAAAAGGCCGCGACGGTCCGAACTGATCTCCTTCGGAATACCGTGGAGTGATACAATTCTGGAGATATATAATTTTGCTAACTGACTAGCAGTGATAGTCTCCTTGACGGGCAGAAAGTGTGCAACTTTAGAAAGTTGGTCGACGATGACAAGAATAGCATCGTGACCCTTTTGTGACTTGGGAAGGCCGGTAATGAAATCCATTTGAACTTTATCCCATTTCCACAAAGGAATAGGAAGTGGTTGCAGAATTCCAGCAGGCTTCTGATGTTCTGCTTTAACGCGATGACACACATCACATTCGGCAACATATCAAGCAATATCCTGCTTCATTTTAGACCACCAGTACCTTTGACGGAGATCATGATACATCTTGGTGCTACCTGGATGAATAGACGGTGGTGTATCATGTGCCTCCTTCATGACCTTGTCAGTCATATGCTCGAAGCGAGGTACGACAATGCGGTCTCTGAAATACATGGTTCCATCTTCAGACAGCGAGAAATCCCTGTGCTTTTCAAGGTGAAGATTTTTCTTCATCAGATCAACTTCAGCATCTTTAGCTTGCGCACTCTTAACAGCCTTCTCAAGGTTTGGTTCAACAACCAAGGTATTTAGATATCCTTGAGGAACTATCTCGAGATTTAGCTTTCGAAGCTCTTCATACAGGAGTGGTTGCTGTAGCTGGACTTCAAGTTCACAGCAGTAGGATTTACGGCTCAAAGCATCAGCCATTACATTAGCCTTGCCAGGGGTATAAGAAATACCCAAATCATAGTCCGTAATGGTCTCCATCCATGTTTGCTGACAGAGGTTCAAAGATGGCTGAGTGAACAAGTCCTTCGGACTTTTATGATCCGTGTAGATCTCACAGCGATTACGAAGGAGGTAATGTTGTCACAACTTCAATACATAGATGACAGCAGTCAGTTCTAGATCATGTACTGGATAGTTCTCTTCATGCGGATGCAACTGTCGAGAGCCATAAGCAATCACTTTACGCTCTTCCATTAGGACACAGCCTAATCCTTCACGAGATGCATCACAATAAATCACAAAGTCTTTGCGAGAATCTGGAGGAGCAAGTACTGGGGCAGATGTCAACTTATCTTTAAGTGTTTGAAAACTCTCTTGACATTTTTCTGTCCACTCAAAATTGACGCCTTTGTGAAGCAGATCAGTCAAAGGCTTAGCAATCTTTGAGAAATTCTCGATAAAACGACGGCAATAGCTTGTAAGGCCGAGAAAACTTCTGACTTGCTTGACATTCTTCGGTGGAGTCCATTCAAGAATAGCCTGAACTCGTTCTGGGTTAACAGCAATGACATCTTTGGAGATCATGTGGCTGAGATATGTCACTTCAGACAACCAGAATTCACACATAGAATACTTGGAATACAGTTGATGTTCACGCAGCTTCTCTAGTACAAGCCGAAGATGTTCGGCATGTTCTTCTTCATTCTTCGAATATACCAGAATATCATCTAGATAAACCACGACGAATTTGTCGAGAAAATCCATGAAGATGTAGTTCATTAACCGGGAGAAGGTAGCTGGAGCATTGGTTAAGCCGAAGAACATGACAGTGTACTCGTAAGAACCATAGCGAGTAACGAAGGCTGTCTTCGGAATATCCTCTTCACGAACACGAATCTGATGATAACCCAACCTCAAGTCGAGTTTAGAAAACACCGATGATCTAGCAAGTTGATCATACAGATCATTGATTCTGGGAAGCAGATACTTGTTCTGAATTGTTGCTTGGTTGATTGGTCGATAATCTTGAACCAACCGATTCATAGCATCCTTCTTCTTGACAAGGAGAGAAGGTGCTCCCCAAGCAGAAGAACTTGGATGGATAAAGCCTTTGCGGAGTGATTTGTCGATTTCCTCCTTAAGCTCAAGGAGTTCATGCAGCGGCATCTTGTATGGTCGCTTAGCAACAGGAGTAGTGCCCGGCTTCAAGTCTATGATGAATTCAACAGCTCTTGCAGGGGGTATTCCTGGAAGTTCTTTTGGAAAGACATCTTCGAAATCATGAACGGCTAGAATGTCCTCTATTCCCTCAAGAGGTGAGGCATTCAATGCATTCAGAACATATATCTGATTCTCGGCATCCTGGACTATCCGGGCGGTAGTTGATCCTCTGGCCGGAAGGGTGTGTGAGCTGGACCGACTTGGCGGCACAGTTAATCATAGCATTATGGGCTTCCTGCCAATCCATACCGAGAATAAAATCTATGTTAGAAGGTCCGAGAGCAATGAGTGAAACAGGGAACATCAATCCTTCAATCCTGATCTGATTGTTGTGACTTATCATCTGAGTTTGCCACGTGGAATGGGGAGTGCTGATTTCTAAAGGAGTGGGTAATGAGCTCATGGTTAACTCATGCAATTGTGCAAATTGTTGGGACACAAAGGAATGTGATGCACCTGAATCAAAAAGAACAGAAGCTGCCACTGAATTAACTAGAAGGTTACCCATCATGATTTTAGGGGACTCTCGAGCTTCTTCCATTTTGACATGAGTGACCTGGCCCCGAACTATAGCAGACGGCCTGGCACTACAGTTTCTGAGATGACGGTTTCGACAGCTCTTCTTGCGACCAACAGGAGGACGTGGTGCAACCTGAGGAGAAGCCATAGCATTAGGCTACCCACCCTGAACCGTTAGCTGTCTCGGCGGTGAAGGCAGACGAGGTGCAACATATGACGGCCTTGGTGTTGGAGCAGGTCGGTGATAAACATTGTGGGGGATCCAGGCTCGACATTTATGAGCAGGTCGACCTGAAGAGGAACCAACATCACGAGTACGCTTGAGCGACTCCTGGTACTTAGCCAGACCGGTTTCAGCTCGGAAGGCTTGGCTGACAAGCGTCGCAAAGTCCGCACAATCAAGGACAACAAGTGCGAGGTTTATATCAGTACGCAGTCCTTCACGGAATTTCTCCTGCTTGCGAGCATCAGTGCAGATGTCATCCGCAGCATAGAGGGATAATTCAAGGAATTTCCTCTGATATTCATCCATAGTCATTGTGCCCTGTGTGAGTTTGCAAAACTCCTTCTTCTTCTGGTCCATCAGACCTTGAGGAAGGTGCCGTGCACGGAAAGCTGACTGAAATTCCTGCCAAGTGGTTACAGTTTCAGCAGCCAACATACCCTTGTGGCTTTCCCACCATTGAGCGGCTGGACCCTTCAAGTGGAATGTCGCAAAGGTGACGTAACTGGCAGGGGCAACATTAGCTGACTCCATCTCAAACAGGATGTCATGAAGCCAATCATCAGCATCGATAGGATTGGTGGAGTTGTGGAAAACAGACGGGTTGAGGCGCACAAATTCTTCCAGTGTTATTGGGGTAGGCTGTTGATGAGCATTCTGGTTTGGGAACTGAGCCAATATCCCGGTCATAACCTGACAGTTCAGTTCAAACTGCTGCATCATTGCAGCAATATAGGGTGGAGGTGGAGGATCGTCAGCCATCCTACTAAAAACAACAGGGGCAGTTTAGTAATAACAACTGCATGTGTATGGAGTTATTGATGATGTAACACGAAAAATGAAGAAGAAGGGCATTAGATATATAATAGTAGTCATTAAAGACATACCAATCCATGCACATAGTTAGATTTAAACGGATAGTACGAGCTCGGGAACGCTCGCAGCTAGACAAACTAGGCGGCGCGCAGGCACGCAGTGAGAAATACAACAACATGACCTAGCAAATGCTACATCATGTCGGAGAAAACTGTTGTAGCGAGGAATCTGCAAGTGACAATACAGGGTGCCATCGATAAAAGGATCCTGCAAGCAGAACCTGGCCCACAATCTTGAAGAAAGGGGGGTAATTTCAGAACTCCGGGTGGATGTGATCACGAGAACCTAATGTTGGAGTTAGTAAAATTTTAACCCGAAAGGAAGAGAGATCAGAGTCCTAGAGTAAGGAAGAGGAATAAAAGATCTTAATCCCATCCAATGGCGACGTGGGCCCGTAAGCCACATAGCCATGTTAGTAAAATAGTTTTTGAAAGGCTAGACTCAACTTCGGCCAAGGAGTTGGAAAGGGGGTTCCTATAGGCATCCGGCTCTGATACCAACCTGTGACGCCCATGATTAATCGTGCACTAATCATTCACGCAAATGCACACGATCAAGCCTAAGGACTCACTTGAAGATATCACAACACAACTCTAGACACAAATTAAAATAATACAAGCTTTATTTTACAAGCCAGGGGCCTCGAGGGCTCGAATACATAAGCTCGCTTACAAGCGTCAGCGGAAGCATCAGATATCTGAGTACAGATATAAAAGACAGACAGAAAAGCCTTTAAGAAGGCAGGGCAAAACAAAGGCTGCGATCAAAAAGGCGCAGGCCTCCTGCCTGGGACCCTCCGAACCTATTGGTCGTCAGCCAACTCGTAGAAGTAGCCATCTTCGGGGTAGTAGTAGTGATCGTCGACAGGGGTAGCTGGCTCTGGGGCTCCTTCATCTGGTTGCAACAAACGGATATGGGAAAAAAAGAGGGAGCAAAGCAACCGTGAGTACTCATCCGAAGTACTCAGCAAGCAGGGATCTACACTACATATGCAACATTATCAAAGAAAAGCTGTATATGTGGACTGGGCTGCAGAAATGCTAGAATAGAGAGAAGGCCCAGTCCTATCGAAGACTAGCATCTTCAACGGTCTTGCAGCATTAGAAGAGTGTAGATTAGTACAGTATAAAGTAATAGTAGTAATAAGTATCAACCTCGCCCAGAGATCCTTCCTCGACTCCCTGCGAGAAAGCAATTCCAGAACCATACTATTCATTTTTCATCTCAACATTATGTTCTAGTTGTATCGATCGGGATACAACTCCGAGCGTCCGTTACCGAGGATCCGGCTATGCATAGATTAGTTCTTCCCTGCAGGGGTGCACCAACTTACCCACCACGCTCGCTTAACTCCGGCCAGACACACTTTTCTGGGTCATGCCCGGCCTCGGCTAAACGACACGCCGCAGCCCTACCTAAAGCTCAGCAGAGAGATCCCCGTTGGTCTATATCCTAAGCGCTCAGGGATCTTGGGCCATCGCCCTATGCACTCCGGGTCATTGCGTGCAGGGTGGATGCCAGCGCCATTGGCACGATCCGACCCGGCCGCCATGCTGAATTGGATGTCTGACAGAGCTATCGGCTGATACATACGACGCAGAGTACCCATATTTATTCCCGCGTGATGGTTAGTGCTATCGGGCCAAAGGCCCACTCAGATCAAATATCCAAATCGTTAGTGCATTGGTAGCATGCGGTAACGAGCAGAGACTCACGATCGATGTGACCCCATCGCCCCATCTTGAGGACTTCCGGCAAGGGCTAAGAATGCCCGGCCATGCCTCGTATTTATCTCACGGACACCCTCCAGGTCAACCCGTCACCACATCACTCGCATCTTATGCTCGCTCGGGTACCCCTCAGAGTCGACCCGACTTTACAAGTAACAGTTGTAAAGTCCAAGTAACCGTGTGTCCATAACATCAGGGGAATCTGAGGTATCACCCTCGTTGGATTCCTACTCGATGTATCCGTCAAGGTGAAATCGGAGGAATCACCCTCGATGGGTTCACACTTGAGGTGTTGCACGACAGCGTCATTATCGGGAGTGGTGAAGGAGGAATCACCCTCGATGACCACGACCAATTAGCTACTCTACAGAGTTAACATCAGAAGTGCTAAACGAGGTATCACCCTCGGCACTCGATAGTAATGTTGCAGTGTCATACAACTAAGGGGGTGATGTGCGGTGCTGGGGCCTGGTCGTCGAGTCTTCCGATGATCCAGCGGGGGCAACTGGGACAAGTGGGGTCACTAGGGTTCACTAACCAGCCTATTCTAAGTAGTTTAGGATAAGTAGGTAATTATCAAAAGCAGGTTGCAAAATCAGGTCATGCATCAGAATAGGTAAGTCAGTAACAACAGCAATTCTAATGCAAGCACAAGAGAGAAGAGAATAGGCGATATAGGCATGCTCAAGGGGGGGTTGCTTGCCTGGAAGCTCTACAGCAAGAGAAGGGTCATCAATAGTGTAGTCGAACTCCGGAGCTGCGTCGGTCTAGGGGACTACGTCGGTACTGATGCATCTCCAACATATCTATAATTTTTTATTGTTCCATACTATTATATTATCATTTTTGGATGTTTTACAATCATTTTATATCAACTTCATATCATTTTCTGGGACTAACCTATTGACATAGTGCCCAGTGCCAGTTGCTGTTTTCTGCTTGTTTTTTACATCGTAGGAAATCAATACCAAACGGAGTCCAAATGCAGCGAAACTTTTTGGTGATTTTTTTGGACCAGAAGACATCCATTGGGCCAAAGAAGTACCGAAGAGGGGGCCTGAGGTGAGCACAAGACACCGGGGCACGCCTGGGCCCCCAGGCGTGCCCTGGTGGGTTGTGCCCACCTCGGTGACCTCCCGCACTGTGGCACCCCGGCTCAGAGGGAACCGGAATGCCCCGTATTCAGTCCCAGGGACAAGTCCACTGGAATACGGCACTGTTGGCATAGAACAAATCAGCTCTTTATTGCTATGAATACGGTTACAAGGGTAGAAGGATTACATCGGCACGGTGACACTACGCCTGCTCAAAATAGCTCTATGCTAACAGCGGATCGACCTGAGGAGGCGGAGTAACTCTCGGCAGCGGAACAACGTCGGCGGTGATGGACTCCACTCCGCAGGGACTCTGGCTAGAACGCGTATCCTAGCTTGCGCGATCAACATCTTCGACAAACAAGCAATCATGGCATGACCTGCAAACTGGCATGACACGCCAGGTGAGTACTTTGAATGTACTCGCAAGCTCACAACAAACATCAGCATTAAGGCAAGACAACATCACAACAATCAAGATTAAGTTAAGATTTATCGTTACCGAAGGAATGGTTGAAATGAGCAATAACAGGCTACTCTTCCTGCATTCTGGTGACCAACTCATGATCACTCCAAGAACATCCAACGATCATCCTCGAGATCGTTACCAATACTTGCCCATGGCATGATATCCGACTGTTACCATACTCAGATGAGTTCTTTCCTTATCACTGTCATTATAACGGTTGATCTCCTATAGAGGTCTGGTCGGGCTGTCCAATACCGTGGACACGGCTATTCGAATAGATTTTACACTCTGCAGAGGTTGTACACTTTACCCACACCACGGAACTCATGGCCTCGTGCTCCCATGGGGGGGGGGGGGGGGCCATCTCTGGCCAAGCTCCGACCACCGGAGGAGTCAGCGGAGCGAGCCGCACCCATCCTCGTAGGTGGCGGACCTCGGGGAGGACCGGAGCACTGGCGCCCCTGGTGTCCCAAACGGGGACCTGGATCCAATAACTCAACTGGGCTCACAGGGTTATCGCCGCCTACCGGGCCAGGGTAGCGCGCGCATAACCCTTCCTCTTTGGAGGTACCGGTGGAAGAGCACGCGATCAGACCCAGTCAATGCCGTCCCATACCGGCAAATGTGGTTGCACGAATAAGCCCGGACAGGTGACTCTCGATCAACCAACTAAGTTCACTTATTACCAGGTTGTTTTATCAAGTTAACTTAGTTGGTTAAATTAGGCATCTTATCCTCGAACAATCCTTCTATCACAGCTGTCACTCCGGTATCATAGTAATCCAATAACCGGCATGCTTAGGCTACTGCTACTAGTTCATATCCACAAATGCCGGATGAAATCCAAAATAATCATAGACAGTGATCTCAACATCATAGTATCAATGAGTGGGTAAGCTACTAATCATTAACAATCCGGTATTCAACATCAACTCATGCATGTCATAATCCAATCCATGCTACAGATAGCATTCTTGTTATTAAAGTAATTAATTAAACTATGATATTGCATTGCAATTATGCAGATGAGGGTTGTGGCTTGCCTGGGGTTGATGGAACTGTCGGGAAGAAGTGCGGAAAGTCCGCGGAGACGATTGCCGGAAACAGTTCTCTCTCGGAGGGGCTGTTTACGGGCAAGGGCAAAAGGGTCCTTTTCACAGTGTCAAGACAGTATGAGGATGACACCAACATGACGGGCTCGACGAGACGAAGAAGTGGGATTTGGATTCACCTCGATCGGAGTTACGGTTGAAGAGTTGTGGCCGTTCATTCGTTAGGCAGAAAACAACTGAATCTGCTCTTAACCAGTGAACGTCCACTAAATAGGGGTTTCGGCGCCGGCTGCTGATAAACAGAAAGCGCCTTTGAGGGAATGCGCCTTCGTGTGGGGAAGACGTATTCCAAAGAATACGTCTCCACTTATCCACGTCAGCAGTGGCGGGGCCAGGCCCTGTTTCACCGACAGGCGGGTCCCACCTCTTTCTCTCTCTTCCCTCTCCTTCTTCCTCCTTCTTCTCTTCTCTTCCCGACCGAGTCCAACTGGACAGAGGGCAACCGCCGGCGGCGACATTCGCCTGGGCGGCTCAGGCCATCTCTGGCCAAGCTCCGACCACCGGAGGAGTCAGCGGAGCGAGCCGCACCCATCCTCGTAGGTGGCGGACCTCGGGGAGGACCGGAGCACTGGCGCCCCCGGCCATGGCGGACGGCGGCTCGGGCGTCACCGGGGAGGGCATCTACAGCTACTCCGGCGAGGGGTGAGGCGGTGGGGAGGGTCATCGGAGGCTGGGGAAGGCGATGGTGGTGGCTAGAGGTGGAGAAGGGGCTCGGGTAGCTCCAATTTAGGAGGAGGAGAGCTTCGGCCATGGCGGCCATTGGAGCCGAGGAGGAACTCCGGCGAGGGTAGAGTTGGTCGGGGAGGACCAGAGGGGAGAGGTGGAGCTGGTGGTGAGGTTTGGGGGCTCGGGGTGGCCTTTAAATAGGCGCCCGATGGGGGAGGGGATGAGGTTGTCGCCGTGGCATCCTTAGCCGGACACTGGAGCCGGAGGCGACCGCTCTGGCTGGTGCGGCGCGTCGGGGAGCGGCCGACCTGACGGCCATTAATGGCGACGGGATGGCTCGAGGGGAAAGGGGCCAAGGGAGGAAAGCGACGGCTCGGTCACAGGCCGAGCAGAGGCGTACGGCGGCGATCGCCGTGGCGCAAGGAGAGGGAGTCCGGAGGGGGAGATGGGTCCAGGAGAAGCACGGTGACGAGGCGAAGCCCCTGGACATGGCCAGGTGGCGAGGGAGAGGAAGAATGCGACGAGGCCGAAGGGTCAGCACCAGAGCGCGCTGTTCGGCGTGCCAGCCGAGTGGTCACCGCGCGAACAGGTGCACGCTGTGCACTCCGATCGGCCACATCATGTCTGATGGATAGGTCATGCAAGGGAGGAGTCGAATCAAGGAAGAAACAAGCACCATGGAGCTTGAGGTGATCACAGCCTACTGGATGACTCAGGTACAGCAAGGTGTTTGATGTGGCCTGAGAGAGCTCGAGTAGGAGACAGACTCTGGAATTTGGCATGGGGTGATCAAATGCTAAGATGACCATCTCTGCCAATTTTCAGCTCATTTGGATGAGTAGAAATAGCACTTGCAGTTCAAAGGGCCTCACTGACCAGATTTGCAAAGTATGAAGTAGCACTCACATACCTCATTGGATTGAGCTGAAATTCTGCGAGAAAGGGTTATTTGGACATATGAAGATTCTGTAAAAATTTCATACCAAATGGACATGCCAAAATGGTACTTCCTTCACAAGCATCCTCTCTGTCCAGGAACTTGGAATAATTCTAGAGAATTATTGGGAAGATGGATTGAGCCCAAATTTTGTGGAGAGGTTAGATATGGGTAGAAGAACGTTCTGGTAAATTTTCAGCAATTATGAAGCAATATAAAATATAGTTGCGTCATAACAGGAAAATATGACCAGAAACAAGGATTTGATGCTGTGATCACATAGATGCTTATATAGGGTTGAAACTTGGTGGAGAGTCATGATTTGAACAAATGAAGGTGCATGCAAAATTTTAACTCATTTGGATACTCCTAGATAGCACTTGCTTCACAAAGATTCCAGTTGCCCAGAAACTTTGGAAATTAGCCAAGAGAGATTTACTATCCAAATAAAGTTGAATTTTGGCATGTGGCAATGATATGGATAGGAAAGAATGCCCAAAAAAGTTTGAGAGCAAGAAAGCAAATAAAAAGGGTACTTGCTTCACAAACTGACAACTAGGGCAGAATAGGAAAAAGATTATTTGTGAATTATTTTTGGACATGGCAAGGAATATTTTGACATATCTGGATAAGATATGTCCCAAAGGATTTATGAGAATTATTTTGGAATTTTGGGAATGATAGAAAAATGAGTTGCTTCACAACTCAGAGCTGACAGGGTTATTCCTTTAATAGAAAAAGGAATATTCCCAAGAAAAGAATATTGGGATTGGTCCAAGATGGAAATTACAAGGTCTTGGGATGATTTTGAGGTTGGCAAGCCACTTGGGAGAGGAATCAAGGGTGATCTCTCCAGGTTTCAGGACTACTAAGCCACAGAAAAGCAATTCCAGACCAAAATAAAAAGGAAAAAGAAATGGGCAAAATCCAGGGTGTCACACGCACCGCCTCTTTGCTCTATAAATACCCCAATATTCCATAAACCCTAGGGGAGTCGACGAAAATCAATTCCAGCCACCGCAAGTTCCAGAAACCACAGATCCAATCTAGACACCATCACGGAGCAGTTCATCATCCTCATTGGTGCCTCTCCGATGATGCGTGAGTAGTTCATTGTAGACCTACGGATCCGTAGTTAGTATCTAGATGGCTTTCTCTCTCTTGTTTGATTCTCAATACAATGGTCTCTTGGAGATCTATTTGATGTAACTCTATTTGCGGTGTGTTTGTTGGGATCCGATGAACTTTGAGTTTATGATCATATCTATGTTTTTATCCATGAAAGTTATTTTAGTCTTTTGATCTCTTATATGCATGATTGCTTATAGCCTCGTATTTCTTCTCCGATATTTGGGTTTTGTTTGGCCAACTTGATCTATTTATCTTGCAATGGGAAGAGGTGCTTTGTGATGGGTTCGATCTTACGGTGCTTGATCCTAGTGACAAAAAGGGAAACGACACGTATGTATCGTTGCTATTAAGGATAACAAGGTGGGGTCTATTTCTACATAAATAGATCTTGTCTACATCATGTCATCGTTCTTATTGCGTTACTCCGTTTTTCCATGAACTTAATACACTAGATGCATGCTAGATAGCGGTCGATGTGTGGAGTAATAGTAGTAGATGCAGGCAGGAGTCGGTCTACTAATCTTGGACGTGATGCCTATATAATGATCATTGTCTGGATATCGTCATGATTATTTGAAGTTCTATCAATTGCCCAACTGTAATTTGTTTACCCACCGTTTGCTATTTTTCTCGAGAGAAGCCACTAGTGAAACCTACGGCCCCCGGGTCTCTTCTTTAATATATTTGCCTTCGCGATCTATTTTTCTTTGCTTTTATTTTCAGATGTATTAATCCAAAAATACCTTGCTGCAATTTTTATTTATTTATTTTATCTCGCATTCCCGCGAGATCTATTTATCCAATCTACTACAATTTTATCTATCGTTTTACCCGTGAGGGATTGACAACCCCTCTCTTACGTCGGGTTGCAAGTATTTGTTCTTTGTGTGCAGGAGCTGTTTACGTGGTGTTACATGGTTCTCCTACTGGTTCGATAACCTTGGTCTCATCACTGAGGGAAATACCTACCGTTGCTGTGCTGCATCATCCCTTCCTCTTTGGGGAAATACCGACGTAGTTCAAGCAAACATCAAAAGGAATTTCTGGCGCCGTTGCAGGGGAGACATCATCAACATCTACCAGGTTCCTAATCACAAATCTCATCTCCTTGCAATTTATATTATTTGCCATTTCCCACTCATTTTCCTTTCCCCCACTTCACAAAAATTTGCCGTTTTATTCGCCCTCTTTTTCATTCGCCGTTTTCTCGTCAGATCTATTCGCGTTCTTGCTTTCTAGTCAATGGCTGGTTTGACCACTCCTCCTTTGTTACCAGATTTTGAAGTTTTATACTTCAAACAAAGACAAGGAGAAAATTTGAAAGATGCTTGGTATAGGCTAATGGAATCCTATCGTGTTTGCAACCTAAAAGAAGACGCAAAAATTTTGCTTTGAAATTTTTATATAGGATTGGCTTTGCATCATAGACAACTGTTAGATTTTTCCGCAAAAGGGAATTTTATTGAGCTTGATGTCAATGCTGCTATGAAATCTTAGAAGGAATTTTGGGGTTCCACCACAAAAGAAAGGGTTTTCTTTCACCCCAGAGGGAGTTCAAATTTTGGACAAACTTGGTGATTTGCATAAGCATATGGTTGAATTACAAAAATATAATGAACCCCTCAAACATCTTAATGGTAGTATCAATCGTTTGAACACTTTGATTACCCTTTGCAATAAACTATTGGATATTTTAGATCTCAAGATGGTTTCTTTCCCGGAAAATTTAGGGAAGCGCAAAGAGCCTCCCGGATTTGAAAAGACCCTTACTAAAGTGGCAAAGACTACAGATGACAATACTTAGATCCTTTGCATTATGCCTAGCTAGGGGCGTAAAACGATAGTGCTCGTTGGGAGGCAACCCAACTTGTATCTTTTTGCTTTTTGTTTTTTTTCTGTTTTCAATAAAATACCCAATTATGCCTCTGGTTAGATGTGTTTTTGTGGTTTAAATTAGTGTTTGTGCCAAGTAAAGCCTTTGGGATAGCTTTGGTGATAGTTGATTTGATCTTGTTGGAAAACAGAAACTTTTGCGTCCAGTAAGATAATTTTTTAAAATCACAGAAGCGACGAAAACTTCTGAATTTTTTACACAAGATTGATATACAAATTGCCTCTGTTGTCCTAATTTTTTAGACTTTTTGGAGTTACAGAAGTATGAGAACAGTTAGCTTCTTTACAGACTATTCTGTTTTTGACAGATTCTGTTTTCTTTGCGTTGTGTGCTAGTTTTGATGATTCTATGGTTTCCTTTGAAGAGTTTTTGCCATAGAAAAGTTGGAATACAGTATATATAATGCAAAAATAAATATGAATGGGTTTGCTACAGTACTTAAAGTAAAGTTTGGTTTTCTTATACTAACGGATCTCACGAAGGTTTTGTTGAGTTTTGTGTGATTGAAGTTTTCAAGTTTTGGGTGAGATTACGATGGATGAAGGAATAAGGATTAGCAAAAGGCTAAGCTTGGGGATGCCCGAGGCACCCCAAGATAATATTCAAGAAGTACCAAGCAACTAAGCTTGGGGATGCCCCCGAGTGGCATCCCCTCTTTCTTCTAACGACCATCGGTATTTTACTTGGACCTATATTTTTATTCGTCGCATATTATGAGTTTTGCTTGGAGCGTCTTGTATGATATGAGTCTTTGCTTGTTTTGCTTTTTATTTTAAGTCTTGAATCCTTGATGGACACACCTTTTTGGTAGAGCCAAAAATTATGCTATGCTTGCTCCTATGCTTCACTTAAATTTTTATGAGCTATGGAATTGATCTAGTGCTTCACTTATATCTTTTTGAGCACGGTGTGCTTTGTTATTTTTGAAGAAATGCTCTCATAATTCACTTAGATTTATTTGGGAGTTAGTAAAATTTTAAAGAAATTCTCTCTTGCTTCACTTAGATTAATTTGAGAGAAAGAAATATTATGCTCATGTTCTTCACTTATATTTGTTTGAGCTTATTAAAAGCAACATATGAAACTAGTCCCAAAGTGATAGATATCCAAGAAGGATATAATAAAAGCTTTCATGAAGATCATTGGACAAAATAAACTTGATTCTTAGTAATAGTTTTGAGATATGATGATAGTGTTATGTGAGTCATGTTGATGAGTAATTATGCTTTAGTAAGAATATTGGTGTTAAGGTTTGTGATTCCCTATGCAAGCACAAAAGTCAATAGTTATGCAATGAAATTATATCCTACTTGTGGTGCATTATTCGGTGTTAATTATGCTTAATGCTTGCTTACGAGATTTTTCGTTTCTTGGTTGGACACTTCTCAATCTCTTTGCTAGCCTTCATTTGCACTAAGTATGATCACTACTTGTGCATCCAAAACCCTTTAAACCAGTTTTGCCATATGATTCCACTATACCTAACTATATGCGGTATTTCCATGCCGTTCTAAGCAAATTTGTATGTGCCATCTCTAATTTTCAAAATAAATTTCCCTTTGGTGTGCTCGTACCGCTCGCGAGGCGGTGAGGGGTGGACGATATTTTTTTATGCTAGATATGTTATTCTCACGATGAGTGTTTATTCACTTGTCATTGCACGAGAGTACAGCAAAGGTATTATGGATGCCCAGTCCCGAAATGAAAAATGAATTTACTTTATGTTGTCAAATAATAAATTACTTGGAAAGTGTTGGTATGGAGGGCACCCGTGGATACGGCTAGCCATGGAAAGTGAAAGAAATGGTGGAAAAAGGAATAAACTTTAATTTCTGTTTAGGAACCGCCTATGATATATCTAGCATGGAAAGCATTGGAAACTCTAAGTCGTTTTCGTTGGTGGGAAAAGTATGCCTCTCAAAATATTTTTATCTCTCAATTTAAGCTTTGAGCTCTGGCACCTCTACAAATCCCTACTTCCCTCCGCGAAGGGCCTTTCTTTTACTTTATGCAATTTTTATTTTTACTTGAGTCTCCATCTTCTCTTATAAAGCACCAACTAAGGGGCACTATGATCGTGCTTGAGCATTGGGTATAGCTAATATTCGAGTGTGTTTCATGAATGGATCAATGATTGAGCATAATGGGCTAGGGATAACTTGCTTTAGTGTTGATATTTTGAAAAACATGGTTGCTTGTTGATATGCTTGAGTATTAAAGTCCTCATGTCAAAACTAGACTATTGCTTTGAACCATATAAAAGTCCAAATGTCCATGCTACAAAGAAAAGAATATGTGATGAACATGTTAGGCAGCATTCCACATCAAAAATTCTGTTTTTATCATTTACCTACTCGAGGACGAGCAGGAATTAAGCTTCGGGATGCTGATACATATCCAACGTATCTATAATGTTTTATTGTTCCATGTTGTTATATTATCATTTTTGGAGGTTTTACAATCATTTTATATCAACTTCATATCATTTTTTGGGACTAACCTATTGACATAGTGCCCAGTGCCAGTTGCTGTTTTCTGCTTGTTTTTTACATCGCAGGAAATCAATACCAAACAGAGTCCAAACGTAGCGAAACTTTTTGAAGATTTTTTTGGACCAGAAGACATCCATTGGGCCAAAGAAGTACCGAAGAGGGGGCCCAAGGTGAGCACAAGACACCGGGGCATGCCTGGACCCCCAGGCGTGCCCTGGTAGGTTGTGCCCACCTCGGTGACCTCCCGCACCGCCTCTTTGCTCTATAAATACCCCAATATTCCAGAAACCCTAGGGGAGTCGACGAAAATCAATTCCAGCCACCGCAAGTTTCAGAAACCACAGATCCAATCTAGACACCATCACGGAGCAGTTCATCATCCTCATTGGTGCCTCTCCGATGATGCGTGAGTAGTTCATTGTAGACCTACGGGTCCGTAGTTAGTAGCTAGATGGCTTTCTCTCTCTCATTTGATTCTCAATACAATGGTCTCTTGGAGATCTATTTGATGTAACTCTATTTGAGGTGTGTTTGCTGGGATCCGATGAACTTTGAGTTTATGATCAGATCTATGTTTTTATCCATGAAAGTTATTTAAGTCTTTTGATCTCTTATATGCATGATTGCTTATAGCCTCGTATTTCTTCTCCGATATTTGGGTTTTGTTTGGCTAACTTGATCTATTTATCTTGCAATGGGAAGAGGTGCTTTGTGATGGGTTCGATCTTACGATGCTTGATCCTAGTGACAGAAAGGAAAACGACACGTATGTATCGTTGCTATTAAGGATAACAAGATAGGGTCTATTTCTACATAAATAGATCTTGTCTACATCATGTCATCGTTCTTATTGTATTACTCCATTTTTCCATGAACTTAATACACTAGATGCATGCTGGATAGCGGTCGATGTGTGGAGTAATAGTAGTAGATGCAGGCAGGAGTCGGTCTACTAATCTTGGACGTGATGCCTATATAATGATCATTGCCTGAATATTGTCATGATTATTTGAAGTTCTATCAATTGCCCAACAGTAATTTGTTTACCCATCGTTTACTATTTTTCTCGGGAGAAGCCACTAGTGAAACCTACGGCCCCCAGGTCTCTTCTTTAATATATTTGCCTTCGCGATCTATTTTTATTTGCTTTTATATTTTGATCTATTAATCCAAAAATACAAAAATACCTTGCTATAATTTTTATTTATTTATTTTATCTCGCGTTCCCACGAGATCTATTTATCCAATCTACTACAATTTTATCTATCGTTTTACCCATGAGGGATTGACAACCCCTCTCTTACGTCGGGTTGCAAGTATTTGTTCTTTGTGTGCAGGAGCTATTTACGTGGTGTTGCGTGGTTCTCCTACTGGTTCGATAACCTTGGTCTCATCACTGAGGGAAATACCTACCGTTGCTGTGCTGCATCATCCATTTCTCTTTGGGGAAATACCGACGTAGTTCAAGCAAACATCAGGTACTGGGATCTACTGAGAGAGAAGAGGGGGAAGAAACAGATAAATACACAGCAAACTTATGTAACACATAGCATGCTATGGTAACATGCAGTGCAGGGTTGCCTAAAAGCATGTCTAAACCATTTTAGTTAATTTTAGGATTTAATTTGGAATTATTAACCGGTATATATGCACTATTCATCTACCGGAAACAGGCTAAAAGTTGCGGGTTCACCTCCGTAGAGGGACCCGGCACGAAAACAGATGCCACGGTCGGATTCGTCTCGTCATTCTAAGCAACTTTCATATATAAAGCTTTTCGATCTGAGCTATGGTTTAATTTCTACTGATTTTAAAAGATTAAACATTTTGGAATTATTCAAATTAACATAAAAAGGTTTATTGCGTCAGCATGACATCACAGTGACATCAGCAGTCAACAGGGCGGCTGACCAGGTCAAACCAGACCAGTGTGTCCCACCTGTAAGCCTCTGTTATTTAACAGAGTTTATTTTAAACTAATTTGGGGTTAATTAGCTACTGGGCCCCACATGTCAGTGGCTGATTAGCTAAACTAATTAATTTTATTTATCAAAACATTTTAATTAATTAACTAAGCGGTGGGGCCCGCATGTCAGCGTCACTGGGCTGCCCAGTCAGCACGTTGACTGGGTCAACCCAGTCAACGGGGCCCGTGGGGCCCGTTGGCAGCGACCCAGGGGTGGGCCTCAGGTGTGCCACATCGGCGGCAGGCGCCGGAGCAACGCCGACGACCAAAAAAGCAGCTGCGCGGATCGGATCTCGCCGGAAAATGGCTATAGGGCACGGGAGGGAGCGCGGCTAGGCGCGTTCGAACGGCCACTCGACGCCGCGTCGATTAGCGGTGGTGGCACGGCCGGACTTGGCCGGAAAGGACGTCGGCGACGAGCGGAGGTGGCGGTGCACACAGGAGCTCGAGGGAAACGGTGCTACAGTGAGCTAGCTAGCAAACAGAGAGGCTGGGGAGGCTCTACGCGATGCGGCGAGCACGTTGGGCACTAGCCCATGACTAAAAGGTCCCCAGAGACTCGTCGGCGATATGCTACGCGGCGCTGCGTTTGGGTGCTCGGGGAAAAGGTAGCTAGGGGACGCGCAGGAGCATCCAGAGAGAGGGAGAAGGATGAGGTGCTCACCAAGCGGCACACGGAGGCCGATGATAGGCTTAGTAGCAGCAGGAGTCGCCGGAGAGGAGGAAGATCTCCGACGACCGAGGCGGAAGGGGGCAGCTCGATCCATGGCCTGCGGTGCTCCCCGGCTTGTGCTCGTGGACGGGGACGAAGCAGACGACGTCGGCGGAGACGAGGGACACGGCGGTGAGGCGAGGTGGTGGCTGTGGCTGCGCGTTCTACGGCGGCGTGGCCATGGTGGCGCTCGGGTGAGATGGGGAAATGAGGGAGAGAGCGATGGAGGGAGGGGGAAGAGTGGCGAGGCGTCCAGGGGGAATGGACGAGGCCTCGGCCTTATCCTCTCGCGTCGCTGGGCGTCGATGGCGTCGTCGTGTCGCCGTTTCGCCGGCGCTCGCGCGCGCAGCCACGGGCGAGCTAACACGGCGATGGAGAGAGAGGGGAGGAGGGAGAAAGAGGCCGCTGGGATGGGCTGAGTGCACTGTGCACTTAGGCCCTGTCCAGTTTAGGCCTTTTCCATTTTTGTTTTCTGTTTTATTTTAGCAGCAGGCTTTTGCAAATAGAATAGCCACCAAATGACTTAGCAAAAATGTGTGCCTGGCCAAAAAAAATACTATGGGATATTGTGCTCTAGCACAAAAAGTTTTGGACAAGTTTTGATTCCATTTGGAATTTTCAAAAATGGAAATGGCATTAATAGTGCTGTTTTGGCACTGTTTTAAATGCTTAGGCCCATTTTGAGTTGATGGTGATGTTATTTTCCTTAACAGCAACTTGTTTTGGAAAATTTGCTAGAAGGTGAACATTTTTCCAGCAACTTTTTGGCAACTATATTTTGCACTTGAATTTGAATTGTTTTCAGAGAGGAATTTGAATTGAAGTGTTTAACCAAAAGTGATCAAGCATAGCAAATGAAGATGACATGGCAGGATTAGCAGAAGAACACAGTGGTTATTACACAGGGGTGTTACAACTAGGACCCACATGCTAGTGGCTGGGACTGCCCAGTCAGCACGTTGACCAGGGGTCAACGGAGTCAACAGGGCCCGCAGGACCCACTGGCAGTCACCCAGTGGGCCCCAGTGGCAGGCCACATCGGCGGGCGGCACCGGAGAAGCTCCGGCGACCCATTTTTTCGGCGGGGAGCTCTGGCCGGCGTCGGGATTTCGTTATAGTGGGCCAAATCGAGCGCGTGACTTGCGTTCGAACGGGCGTGGCCTCGCGCATCTAACGGTGCCACCCACACGAGCCGAGGCGGCCAGAGCTGACGACGGCGACAGCAACAGACGGCGTCGGAGTTCGGTCTCCCTCAAAATCGTGGCTACGTGACTCTTTTGAGTAAACTAACGGCGCAGACAATCTCTACGGACCTCCGGGAGCATGGAAGATGCGACGGTTCAACGTGAGGTGGACGAGCTCGACCTCAGCGAGCTCAATGGCGGAGGCAGAGCTTGGCAATGGCGATGGCGATGCGTACAGCTAGCTACGGGCGTGGAAGCTAAGCGTGAACGGAGAGAAGAGGAGTGGAGCTCACCTAGCAGGCTCACGGAGGCCCTTTGGGTGAACGGGAGCGCAGCCGGACGGCGAATCGAACGACGGTGCGCCAGTGATCGTAGCCAAAGACGATGATGCAGGTGGCGTCGATGCGGCTCCCCCGCATCGATCCGGTGAGGTATCCGACGAATACGAATCCGGTGATGCTCCCGGACACGTTGGTTTGGCGAGTAGGCGGCAGTGGCTACGATGGTGACGATGGCGTGGCCATGGCAGCGTCAACCGCAGGTTGAAGAAGGAGAGGGCGAGCGAGGGAAAGGGGGAGGAATGGCTGGGGGCGTCCAGGGGGGCCGAGGGGAGCTCAACCTTATCCCCTTCGGCTACCTGCTCCGTCGCCTTGGCGAGCTGTGGCCGGTGCGGCGCGCTCTCGGCCATGGCGGCGCCGACACGCAGGGGGGAGCAGGTGGGAGATGACCTGTTGGGCTGGGCCAGTGCACTATGCACTCGAGGCCCAGCCAACAGTGGCTTCTTTCCTTTTTTCTATTTTTCATTTTCTGTTAAATACTTCAGCTAGGGTTTGCATTTTCTTTTAGCTCCAAATACTTTTTGTAAAATGTGGAACCTGTCTCAATAAATATTATGCAATATTCTGAGACAGCACAAAAAGTTTGCTGGTGACTTGAATTCTTTTGAATTTTGAATAAATAGAAAAGTATTAAATAATGTTGTTTTGGGTACTGTTTTAATTGCTAGCTCCCAAATGAGCAAACAAGTAATGTGGTTTTTCTTTACATTAATTGCATATGAAATATTTGCTAAAACATGAACTATTTTGCATCCATGTTTGTGAAATTTCAAATTTCACTTGCAATTTGAATTTGATTTCAGTGATGAAATTTGAAATGAGATATGATTCCCATATAATCAAGCATTGTATTTCAAAGTGGCTCAGCATATCGATGAGGGATCACTGTGGCATATTACATGGGGTGTTACAGTAGCGAACTGCTGAGTAGCAGTGGCAACGGCCCCACAGGGGACGGCTCCGCGCGCTGGCACAAGGATAAGAAGTCGTGGACGGAGGCGACCAAGAGGATCGCGCGACCGCCGGGTGTCAGGGTCCTCTGGCGATCACGCCCCTTCGTCCCCATCGTGGTAGACACCACCAAGATGGACGGCAGGAGGAGGGGGCGACCGGTGCTGAGAATGGGAGGGGTGAGAGGTGGCTGAGGATATAGGGTTGAACGTCGAAGCATTGAGAAGCCCCGCTGATTTTCCAGCAAGACACCGACGAAATGCGTTGCCGCCTAGCGGTTGCGCCTCCAACGCAGAAGCCCTCAGAGCTCTCGGCATCCACCTGGACCGAATCACGCACACCTGCCGACCCCTAAGGCAAAATGCACTTATGACCACCACGAGTACCTCCTAAGCAGGCCCAAAATACCCTCAGGTAGCGAACAACCGACTTACAAATGGGCCAACCAACGCCCTCCAAAGCCTCAATGCACCAGGAACGAGCATTTCAAGGGAGCTTAGAGTCTTAAGGGACTAGACTAGCCAGCATGCCACAACACGTGGTTGGGTCGCGAGCGTGTAGCCAGCCCATCTGCTAGCCCACGCCACACAACTCAATTAGACGAGGTTGTAATCAGTCAAGTGTTTTTTTTTTTTTAGAATTTTTTCATTCATCTCACGAATCAGTACAAAGAAGTTGACCCTTACAAGCACACTGAAACGCAAACCCAAAAGACCATGAACACCTAGAGTACTCTAAGACAACCATAACACAACCGGATCCCATCTGATTCAGTAATCTAGGGTCGTCATGCGCCCAAAGGATCTCCGGCAGAGTCTTCAGGAACTCGTCAACGGCCAGATCAAAGAGAACAGCAACAAGCAGATCACTATCTTTGTGTGAGAAGAATCCTAGGACCGCCTCCTTATTCAAAATCAGCAGGCCCCCATGCCGCCGGTCAGATCAGCGGAGGAGAAGATGACCGCGACGCCCAGATCGGGCCCTGCGGCCCATATCAGACCCGCCGCCGCCGCTCCTACGTGATGGTGGCCGGTGTCGCTCGTCCGGGCCATGGAGGCATCCAGCAGCCGCCAGACCCTCTGGCCACCACAGCGCCGGTGGCTCCATGGAGCAACTCTACGTCACTGCCTTCTTCCCGCTCCGTCGCAGCAGCCCCCCGTCGAGCTCCGCCGTACCTCCCTGCCGTGAGTCGAGAGACACCACGTCAGCCACTCGCGTCGCCCACTGTGACACGGATCCCCCATGCGAGGGCGTCCCGTCAGGGTGTGCAGGCCATGCCTGCTGTTGCCACCACCAGCCACGGCAGCCAGGGGAGCGCGGCGACGATGGTTGTTGGCTAGGATTTGGGGGCACCTCCGGAGCCGCCCGCGCGTGCGGCCCGGGAGATCTGTTCGTATGTTATCTGGGCCTAGTTGGCCGTTTAGATCAAACAAAATAGAAGTACAACACGTACACACACTAGAGAAATCCAGAAACACAGCTAGAAGTAAAACTTTGCAGAAAGACCCCCAAACAAAATAAGCAAAAAAAAACCTGGAGAAATCTGCATCAACGCCATCACATCCTCCTCCATCTCCGTCGATGCCAAGCAGCCGCTGGAGACAGACCATGAGCTGGACGAGCCCCATCACCAGAGAAGCTTTGCAGGCCATAAAAATGGGCTACCGCAAGCGACAGCACCACCTTCTTTGTGGAACATAGGCCGGGAAGACACCCCAAACCCCTTCAGCTCCAGATCCCACTTCGCCGGAGACAAAGCGTGCCATCGGATATGTCCATCCTCCTTGCTCCAAGCTGCAAAACCAGCTGCACCTGGAAACCCCAAAAAGGTCATCTGAGAAGGCCCTGGCCGGCGCAGCACGCCGGCCCACTCCTGAACAGGACCACCATGGCTTCTCGGCATCGTGGGACGAAACCACGCCGAGGCAGAGGGAAACCAGGTGGACAAAAGAGCCCACAGCAAAACTGTCGCCGCCGTCATGCCAGCATCGCCCTGGAACCAAGGCCTACCTGCTCCTTGCCGGCACCAATTGACACCAGGAAGGCTGAGACTGAGCAGAGACCACTTTATTCCAAATGCCACCATCTTCTCCGCCCAGACGACGGCGCTCCAAGCACAACTCCTACTCGCCCTACCTCTATCTACTTTAATCGGTTACTTAATAAAACTTGCCAACTTAATAGATAGAATGCCATGTTGGGGAATGTGACAGAAAACAAAAAAAATCCACACTACGATCACGCCCAGGATCACTATGAAGATGCATATAAGGTTTTGAACCGATCATTACCGACTCGTAGCGCAGCGGAAGTAGAGTCCATGAAGATCATCGGTGGAGATCCCCGCGGCTAGAATTTACAACCTCCCAACCACGAGGATGTTCTCCCTCATCTGCTCCTCGGACGGTCCCTCGGAGAGCCCTTCGGGAGGCCATTGACAGTCCCTCGGACGGTGTCTCGGACAGACCTTCGGGAGGACCCTCGAACAGCCCCTAGGGCAAAAGATCGAACCTACGACCTCTCTACAGGGTTGCACACATACGGTGTCAGCTATCCCGTAGGGCTTCGCCGTCCAGAACCCAGACAGCCTTTTGGCTTTACGAAACAATTTCATGTGAGGGAGAGAAGAAAGATAGATAATGCATGGCATGTGTATGAGACTTGAGTGGGTTTTGGAGAGCTCCTCTCCACCTCTATTTATAGGGGAGGAGGAGGTGGTCGTGGCTGAAATTTTCAGCCCAAAAGGTAGGTGGCCCCCACATGGAAGTGATTCACAAAAGGCCACCAAACATGGGTGAGGAGGGGCTTTTCCACCCTTGGCCGGCCACCCCTTGGGCACCTCCCATGGTGGGCCCCACCTCCCACCAAACATGCTCCACCAAACAAGAATGCACCCTCCCCAAAAAGCCACAAAAGGTGGGCTGGCCCCCAAAGGGGGCGCCTTAACAAAATAGCCCACAAATCATGGGTTCTTGTCCCCTCATGCTGGGGCAAGATGTTTTCCGTGACCGTTTCTTCCAAAAAAATCGGAAGGTCCCAGAACATTTTTGGCACCCTCTAAAATTATTCTGTGTATGTTCCGAAACATTTTCGGTATGATGGTTTAATTCTGAAACATTTTTGTTTTCTCTGAAACAATTCCAGTAGCTCCGAAACACTTCCGGTTTTCTCTCCGGAACTTTTCCGTCGTCTTCGAAACTTTTCCGGTGACTTTCTCTCAGACTCCCTGTCTAGTATTCAACAGATAGATGACCCTTAAGCATGTGACCCTATAGGTTCGGTGAAGTATAGACATGACCAGAACACTTTCCGATCAATGATCAATAGCGGAACCGTGGACATCCATATTGATCCCTATACCCACACGAATAAATATTCAAGTGAACCTGTAGTTACTGTGTGCTATTTCTCTTGCTTCGCGATATGTTACAAACACCCGAGGTGAGATTTATTGGCATCCCTGTGAATCAACAACTTGTCCACTATGCCAATTACCTTGTTACCGGTTTGTTCTCTTTTCTCGTTCTCGCGTTCCGGTATCCCTGTGATCAAATCACACTGTGTCTGGCCAGGCGATGATGGATACCGTAACACCGAGAGGGCCTCGAGAATATCTCTCCATTGTCAGAGGTGCAAATCCCAATCTTGAGCTATCTAGTTCCTTGTCATACTTTTTCATGAACCCGTAAGCCGCCGTAATAGTCACCCTCTTATAGATGACGTTTAACAAACCCCAAAGTTCATGAAGCAAGTATGAAGGAACTCGATACTCTCATGGTCTAAGGAATTATGCAAATGTTAATTTTCTTTGTGTTATTAACCATTAACTTGTGACGGATATATCTCATAGCATAACATCAATTTTTGGTCGATTCAACACAAGTGTTCTTCTAACATTGTGCCCTCAAAATTGCTGGCATAGTCATGCCCATGAGCAGGAAAACAGGACCATCATGCAACACTTGAGCTAATCTTAGAGGCATGACTAGGAATACATTTCATCGTTTATTATACTACATGTGCAAATGAGTTTCCCTCCGAGCCTCGTGGTTATTGTAGACTCAAGAATCATTGCAGTTATAGCATTGAACATAAACATCAATTACAAACTTGGAGATATAAAATAACTATTATAATTGCCTCTAGGGCATATCTCCTACGGACTCCCACTTGCACTAGAGTCAATAATCTAGTTACATGGCTTCCCTAACACCAATGGCTATCCGATGCTGCTCATGCTTTGGTCGTGGTAGAGGCTTTGTCATCGGGTCTGACACATTCAGATCCGTGTGAACTTTGCGTACTATCACAAGTCCTTCTTCAACATGATGTCGAATGACACGATATTTGTGGGCAATGTGTCTTGTCTTATGGTGCGATCTTGGCTCCCTTGCCTGAACCACGGTGCCACTATTATCACAATAGATCTCCCCCGGGTCCAGGGCACTTGGAACCACATCAAACTCTTCAAGGAACTTCTTAATCTAGACAACCTCCTTGGAGGCTTCTGAAGCCACGACATATTCTGCCTCTGTTTAGAATCCGCCACAGTGTTTTACTTGGAGCTTTTCCAGCACACTGCGCCACCGTTCAAAGTGAAATCATAGCCTGATTGAGATTTGAAGTCATCTGGGTCAGTCATGAAGCTAGCATCAGTGTAACCACTTACAATGATCTCTTCATCACCTCCGAACACAAGGAGCAAGTCCTTGGTCCTTCTGAGGTACTTAAGAACATTTTTGACTGCGGCCCAGTGTTCCAATCCTGGATCACTTTGGTACCTGCTGCTAACACTTAGTGCATAGGAAATATCTGGTCTTATACATAGCATGGCATAAATAATTGAACCAACTGCCAAAGCATATGGAACATCATTCATTTGTACTCGCTCATCTAGAGTCCGAGGACACTGATCCTTGCAGAGCACTATGGCAGGTGACATGGGGAGTAGGCCTTTCTTGCCGTTCTCCATATTGAACCTTTTCAACACCATGACAATGTACATGCTTTGGCTAAGCGCTATCAGGCGTCTGGATCTATCTCTATAGATTTTGATGCCCAATATGTATGCCGCTTCACCCAAGTCCTTCATTTAAAAACTTCTTCAATGAGTCTTTTATTTCGCTAAGAAAATTCACATCATTTCCAATCAACAATATGTCATCCACATATAAGATTAGAAATTCTTTTGCACTCCCACTAAACTTCTTGTAAACACAAGATACTTCATCATTCCTGATGAAGCCAAACTCTTTGACTACTTCATCAAAATGAAAGTTTTAGCTCCTTGATGCTTGCTTCAGACCATAAATGGCCTTCTGAAGCTTGCATACCTTTCCAGCATCCTTAGGAATGACAAAACCTTCAGGCTGTATCATGTATACATCTTCATTGAGATTTTCATTTAGGAAATCCGTTTTGATGTCCATCTGCCATATTTCATAATCAAAATAAGCAGCAATTGCTAGTAATATTCGTACGGACTTAAGCATAGCTACGGGCAAGAAAGTCTCATCGTAGTCAACTCCTTGAACTTGCGTGAATCCTTTCGTGACAAGTCTAGCTTTATGGATAGTAATGTTACCATCCACGTTTGTCTTTCTTTTGAAGATCCATTTACAATCAATGGGCTTTACGCCCTCCGGAGGTACTACCAAGTTCCAAACTTGGTTTTCGTACATGGATTCCATTTTGGATTTCATGGCTTTGTGCCATTCCCTTGAGCTTGGCCCTGCCATCGCTTCCTTGTAGTGCGCAGGTTCATCATCTTCATGGATGAAGATTTTGTTATGAAACCACTCAGGTGGCTGGATAGCCCTACCTGATCTGCGCGGTTTAGACAGAACAATGTCTGAAGTTTCTGCATCACATGCGACAACTTCTGGCTCGATTGTAGGGATAATTTGCGGAATTACTTTTGGTTCCTTAGCCATATCAACGATTGCCGAAGATTCACTAATCTCATCAATTTGTACTATCCTCCCACTCAGTTCTTTAGCGAGAAACTCTTTCTCGAGAAAGTGTCCAACTTTTGCGACAAACACTTTGCTCTCAGACTGGTGGTAGAAAGAATACCCAATGGCGTCTTTGGGATAACCTACAAAGTAACATTTGTCTAATCAGGGATCAAGTTCTCTTGGCTGTAAATGCTTTACGTATGCCTCACAACCCCCAAATCTTGAGCGACACACTGGGTTTCTTCCCATGCCACATCTCATGCGGTGTCATCTCAACAAACTTAGATGGTGCTCTGTTTAATGTATAAGCAATAGTTAGTAGTGCGTGACCCCAAAAGATATCAGCAGATCTGTAAGAGACATCATCGACCTCACCGTGTCTACCAGGGTTCGGTTACATCGCTCAGACACTCCATTTCGCTGTGGAGTTTCGGGTGGCATAACATGTGAAATGATTCCACGGTTACTCAGATATTGGCTAAACTCATGATTAAGATATTCGCACCCGCAATCAGATCGCAGAAACTTATTCTTTTTTGTTACGATGATTTTGTACCTCATTCTAAAATTCTTTGAACTTTTCAATGGTTCCATACCTTCTTAAATCATCAGTAAAAGTCACGAAGTAGAAATACCCACCATGTGCGGTTGTGCTCATTGGACCACATACATCACTATGTATTATTTCCAATAATTCACCCGCCCGTTCAGGATGACCCGTGAACGGCGTCTTGGTCATTTTTCCCATCAAACAAGCCTCACATGTGTCAAATGATTCAAAATTAAAAGATGATAAAACTCCATCTTTGTGTAGTCTTTGCATGCGTTTCTTTCTGATGTGGCCAAGACGACAATGCCATAAGAAGGTGGTGGTGGTATCAGCCTTTTTAAGGCATTTAGCATTTACGTTAAAGACATCATTTCCACATTCAAGATTCAGTATGAAATGGCCCCCAACAATGGGTGCAAATCCATAAAACATATCCTTACAATAAAGTGAACAACCATTGTTCTCAGACTTGTAGAAATACCCATCGTGTATCAGCCATGAACCAGAGATAATGTTTCTACACAATGCCACAACAAAATAACAGTTACTTAGTTCTAAGATAAATCCTGAAGGGAGACATAGAGGCATGATGCCAACGGCTTGAGCAGCGATTCCAACACCATTCCTGATGCGCATCACGACTTCATTCTTTGCCAGCTTGCATACATTTTGAAGCCCCTGTATTGAGTTGCAAATGTGAGCAACCGATCTGGTATCAAATACCCAACACTTAGAATTTTCACTAGCAAGCAAAACGTCAAATGACATTAACATGTATAACAGTTATACCTTTCTTCTTATCTACCACGTACTTCTTGCAGTTCCTCTTCCAGTGTCCGGTGCCCTTGCAGTAGAAGCACTTAGTTTTAGCCTTGGCTCCGCCCTTAGAGTTCCTTTGGGAGCCGGCCTTACCCGCGCCCTTGCCCTTCTTGGACTTGCCTTTCTTCTTGAAACTGATAGTTTTATTCACAAGCAACACTTGCTTGCGATTTTTCCGCAGTCCTCCTTTCATAGTTTTCAGCATGGCGAGCAACTCGTTCGATGTCTTGTTCATCCCATTCATGTTATAGTTCATGATAAAACCGTCGTAAGATGGGAGGAGTGAACCAAGCAACATGTCCACCATGAGTGCTGGTGGAATCAGAAATTCCAGGGTTTTAAGCCTTTCAGCGTAACCAATTAATTTGACCACGTGTTTGCCAACTGAACTTCCCTCAGCCATCTTGCACTCCATCATGGTCTTTGTTACATCGTAACATTCAGACTATGCATTGAGTTTGTACAGAGCATCCATTGCCCGGATCATATCTCTGGTGGTGTGAAATTCAAAACGTTTTTGTAGCTCTGGACTCATGCAAGCTAGAATGAGGCACTGCACTACAATGCAGTCATCATCCTTAGTGGCCCAAACATTTCTATCATCTTCTGGGGTAGTTTCCACCGGTTTAGCTGAAAGAGGTGTGTCAAGCACATACTCTTTCTTAGCACTCCTGAGGACAATCCTCAGTGTACGGACCCAATCCGCATAGTTGTTTCCAGTTGTAGCTAACTTCTCTTTCTCTGACATCGGACCTAAGCTGAACATGGTGTTGCGAGCCATGTGATCTACAACGGTAAACACAAGTTTCACTTAGACTTTGTTCATAATTAATTTGCACTAGTGAATAAACATTTTTATTCTAAAGTGCGCTCCCACTCAAATCAATATCTCTCATAATTGATTGTGAGTGATACAAGACCCATATTTCAATTCAATGCCAAGGATGTATCCATCTTAAGTGACGAGAATTTCAATTGGTAGGACAACTTGCCAATCACATCTCTATGTAACTCTTGTTCATCTTTCGATGGGTGTGTTTCGAGCTCAGGGCGATCCCCCAGAACATCAAGGCAACCAAGTGATCTCACTGCGAGGTCTCAAGCCACCCGCCTCACACTTCTCTAATTATTCGTACCCATGTATCCATGTGATACCCCAAAGAGATAGGTGCCGTGATGGTGCTACACTTGGGAGAACACTAACTACTTGATATTTTAAGTGAGAGATCACCCTAATAAAAGGCGACTACCGCGTAATCAAAAGGGCGCATCATAAGGGATAAACATCTCAGGTAATTTATAATAGCATGATATGGTATAGCCCTTTTTGACGGAGAAGTCTTCATCTTCTTCGTCTTTGGCATTTGCGTTGGTGTCCACCTTCATGAAGATTGCCACCACCTTGTCGATGCACCAGATAATATTGCTATCTCTATAGCTAATAAAATTAGTGCATTACATAAGGTTGACACGCAGGTCATTAAAGTGACAATCATATGGCTCCAGCCATCATGCCGAATTATGACACGTAGGTCATGTTAATTAATTTACATCATATAGTCATCTCATACTTAATCAAATTAATATGATGAATGCTATACCACATCATATGCCATCCTGCAAAACTAAGTTAGACGCCTCTAATCGGTTTATGCAAAAATTTATTTTACGTGGCTTCTAAGGTTTTGAGTTAAACCGCAGCTACCAATGTTTATCATCAAGTATGATTATTCAAGTCGCTAGATTAACTTTGCAGGGCATATGAAACATAAGATAATAAATCTTGAGCCCCCATACTAAACTTCATCATACGCAAGAACCCGGTACAGATCATATCTGCATTGCCCTTTAGTCTGCGAAATTTCATCTTTTTTTAACTATGGTGGAACCCAAAGAACTGAAGCACTTCGTTGATCCATCATGATTGTGGATTGCCAGAACTTTTTAAGATTCCATCATGCCGTCAAGATTAGAAATATGCAGATTCGAGGGAAGCAACAAGAACATCAGGCAATAGATTTCATCTACTACCTGCATAAATAATTTTCAGCAATAGATCTCATCTACTACAAAATTATATTATGCAATACCCATACATCTCATGTATTCTAGATCGAAAGCTGCATCTATGCCTAGCATGGCTCTTGATGCCACTGTTGGGGAACATGACAGAAAACAAAAAATTCTACAATACGAACACGCCCAGGATCACTATGAAGATGCACAAGGTTTTGATCCGATCATTACTGACTTGTAGCGCAGCAAAAGTAGAGTCGATGAAGATCATTGGTGCAGATCCCGGCAGCTAGGATTTACAACCTCCCAACTGCGAGGATGTTGTCCCTCGTCTGCTCCTCGGACGGTCCCTCGGACAGCCCTTCGGGAGGCCGTTGGACAGTCCCTCAGACGGTGTCTCGGACAGCCCTTCGGGAGGATCCTCGAATAGCCCCTCGGGTAGAAGATCAAACCTACGACCTCTCTATGGGGTTGCACACATACGGTGTCATCTATCTGGCAGGGCTTTGCCATCCAGAACTAGCTCCTACTGGAACCCAGACATCCTTTCGGCTCTACAAAACTATTTTGTGTGAGGGAGAGAAGAAAGCCAGATAATGCATGGCATGTGTATGAGAGTTGAGTGGGTTTTGGATAGCGCCTCTCCACCTATATTTATAGGGGAAGAGGAGGTGGTGGTGGCTGAAATTTTCAGCCCAAAAGGTAGGTGGCCCCCATATGGAAGTGTCTTACAAAAAGCCACCAAACATGGGTGGGGAAAAGCCCCACATGGGGGCTTTTCCAGCCTTGGCCGGCCACCCCTTGGGCACCCCCCATGGCGGGCCCACCTCCCACCAAACATGCTCCACCAAACAAGGATGCTCCCTACCCAAAAAGCCATGAAAGGTGGGTTGTCCCCCAAACATGGCGCTCCAACAAAATAGCCCACGAATCGTGGGTTCTTGTCCCCTCACGCTGGGGCAAGATGTTTTCCCATAACATTTTTGGCACCCTCTAAAAAATTTCTGGGCATGTTTCAAAATATTTTGGGTATGGTGGTTTAATTCTGAAACATTTTTGTTTTCTCCGAAACAATTCTGGTAGCTCCGAAACACTTCCAGTTTTTTCTCCGAAACTTTTCCGTCGTCTCCGAAACTTTTCCGGTGACTTTCTCTCAGACTCCCTGTCTAGTATTCAGCAGATAGATGACCCTTAAGCGTGTGACCCTATAGGTTTGGTGAAGTACAGACATGACCGGAACACTTTCCGATCAATGATCAATAGCAGAACAGTGGACATCCATATTGACGATATATCTCATAGCATAACATCAATTTTTGGTCGATTCAACACAAGTGTTCTTCTAAAATTGTGCCCTCAAAATTGCTGGCATAGTCATGCCCATGATCAGGAAAATAGGACCATCATGCAACACTTGAGCTAGTCTTAGAGGCACGACTAGGAATACATTTCGCCATTTATTATACCACACATTCAAATGAGTTTCCCTCCGAGCCTCGTGGTTATTGTAGACTTGAGAATCATTGCAGTTATAGCATGGAACACAAACATCAATTACAAATTTGGAGAGACAAAATAACTATTATAGTTGCCTCTAGGGCATATCTCCTACATGCCAGGGATCGCTTTCTCGCATGGAGTCGAGGGAGGATTCCGGGTAGTGTATTTCTGTGGTGAGTAGACGGACTCATGTGCGCCCTCTCTTCTCTTGCAGCAGATACTGGTAGTCATAGGTTCCTTTGACTTCACCTCTATTCTGGCATTTCTGCAGTACAGTCCACAGATATACCCCATTTACCTTTGATACCAATGTATATGTAGATAGATCTAATGTAACTCTTGCGAGTACTTAGGATGAGTACTCACCGTCGCTTTGCTACTCTTTTCTTTGACCCAGTTGCTGCAATTCAGATAGTAGCACCTAGAATGCAGGTGTTCCCAACACCGGATACTTCTTGGATCTTGACATCGTCGAGTAGTTTGGAAGTCCCAGGCTGGAGGCCTGCGCCTATGGGAGGGTTGTCGCTTTTGTTCTAGCCTTCTTAAGGCATTTGTTAAACTTGTCTCTACTCAGACCTATATTTGCTTTCTACTTTCATGTAATGTTGGGTCATGTGACCTCTTTGTGTTATATTTGCTATCTCTGCTCATGTATGAGCTTTTGTATATATGTTTTTAATCGTAGAGTTGTGTTGTGGTACTACCCATGGTGTCACCCTCATGAGCATGCATGCTGAGTGTATGATTAGTGCATGTTTATGAGAGGGGGCATCACAAGTTGGTATTAGAGCTCAACACATTACTGCCACATCTTCAAGTCTATCCCACTATACCTGCAGCCCACGCACACACAATAAACACCCAAATCTATGTGACTTCTGGAAAAGCTTCGGAAGAAACAACGACACCGAGGGCCCCATAAACCATTATCCCGCGTGGCGGTTAGTGCGTATATTTGTATCTTGGATCAATAACCAGAATTTAGTTCCTAGGTCGGCTAGGTGGAACAAACAACCCTGCTCTCCAACACGGCCTCCCAATTATATGCCTTTAGTCATGTTTATTATAATATATCCAATGGAGACGGTCGGGATCTAGGTCCATCACTCCGGATGGTACTACACCTGCCCTGTCGTACCGCACCTATATCTCAGTAATAGTCTTCATGTCCATCTCGCATCCTATTGTAGTCCATCTCGCTCCATGTTGCAGGCCACCAAGTCCAAGTCTACCATATAGTGTATCATATAGTATGTGTACTCATAAGTATTCTCAAATATCAAGTATAACATATCAGTTATCATCGCCCATAGGGATCACTGCCCGGTAATATAGCATAGCGACACGCGACAAGGGTGTAGGGTCAACATGATGGAACACAAGCATATCTAGACTAGGCATGCTAGGATATCAGGTAAAGGCAATGTAAGGTGACCAAATCAAGCTATGCAGAGAATAGGATCATCTAGCGAACAATAACTGAACCGATAATCTAATGCAAGAAGTAGAGGGAAAGAATATGTGATATCTGGAATAATCAAGGTGGTTTGCTTGCCAGGAAGCTCGGCAGATTGGATCAGATGCTTAGAAGCATAGTCATAGTCATACTCTACTGTGGTCTCGGGATCTACCTATAAGAAGAAAATGCGGGAAGCAAATAAATAACAGGCATTTACTATGCAACACAAAATGCATGGCATGGCAATAATGTGGTGCTGCTTTATCCTAGTGCATTACTAAACAATTTAATTGAAGTGGGAATATACCAAAAGATATTTCCCCAACTCCAGAAGTTATTTATTAATTATCTTATTATTATTTTCTAGCTGAACAACATTAAGAGGTGGTTTAACATGCATGAAAATGACATATTTGGATAGAGACATTTTTCTGATGATTTTTCATATATAACTTATTTTATTCTAAGGTGGTATGAATTAGTTATGATTTTCCAAAGTTTAAATGATTTTTTGGATTTTTTTATATTTATTTTAGTTCAAATTTTAAACAGTAAATACCTTTTATGCTCAGCAGCAGCTAGCCATAGTGTATGACATGTGGGGTCTAGAATGCTGAGTCAGCAGTGGGTCCCACTGGTCAGTGACACATATTTAACAGGGCATTTAATTAATCTAATTAGTGAGTGTAGGGCCCTGACGTCAGTGGCACCGGAGTTAAGCTAATGCTACAGTGACTGGGTCCATATGTCAGTGGCAGTTAGCGCCAGATTAGCACTAAGCTAATTACCCAATAGGTGGGGTCCATGTGGCAGTGACTCCGATGGCAATTTAAACGATGGAGCGCCAGTGACGACCACAGAGCACGACGACGATGGCAGAAAATGCTACTCCGGCAACCAAATGGACGGCGGCTAGGACCTACAGCACCAGCGCGACATCGCGCGTCGACTGGCGGCAGTGGTTGGTGTTGGGGTGGTCGAAAACGACCGCAGCAACGACGAGCGGCCGCTGCAAAAGGGGCTCATCGGGATCGAGCCTTTGGCCATAGATCCATCAATCTAGAGGATGCACGCATTTCCCGAGAACTCCTGGAGCATGGTGGCGGTAGTGGTTCATCTCAGGGTGGACGAAACCAATGGCAACACACACGGCGGCGACGGCAGAGCTTCGGCGGAGGACGCCGGTGCTGCCAGGCTAGCTAGACAGAGGGGGGAAATGACCAGTAGTCACCTAGGAGCGCACAAAAGGCTCAGTGAGTGGTTTAGTAGCGCAGAGGCGACGAATCGGACGATGGCACTACGGTGGCCATAGCAAAGGAAGACGTCGATCTCCGGCAATGCAGCGGTGCAGAGCTCGAGTTCTTCTACGTAGACGACGTAGACGATGAAGACGGAGCTCCGAGACAGTGTCTCAGCCAACGGGGAGCACGGTGGCCACGGGGATGACGACAGCCATAGTGACGGTGGCTATGGTTGTGTGCAGGATGCGAGAGAGAGAGGCACGAGGGAGTGGGGAATGAGAGCTAGGGTTTGACCCGGGGTCGAGGGCGACCATATGTAGCCCTCCTGGCACCCTGTAGTGGCAGTTGTCGATCATCCACCGGCGACGGCACGTCTCAGCCGTGCGAGTGGTGACACGCATGAGTAGGACGATGATGGTGCTGGTGGGCTAGGCTTGGTTGCTGTGCACTTGGGCCTCAAGTGCACAGTAGCATTTCTAATATTTTTCTTTTCTGTTTTGATTTTAGTTTTCACTTTATATTTAATCTGGCTATCAAATGAATTTAGTTTGTGTTGAAATTGTTCATGTATGACATTAACAATATTACAAGACCACACACAAATTTCCATAATATTTTGAAATGTATATATTTATATTTGGATTTAATGTGGCATGTTTAATAAAGTTAGGGACTTAATTTATTTAACCAAAATACCAAAATGTCTTTCTGTTATTTTATAAAATGTTGAGGAATTAAGAAGGTAATTTAGAAAATGTCAGAAGATTTTTTTTGTAAAACATTTTTGTTTTGCATTTGAATTGAATTTGAAATGGGTTTAACTCCTAACTGCTTTTAACATGGATAAACCTGATGACATGGCATCATAATTAGGGAAGGTGATAATATCATTATTACAGGGATGTTACAACTCTCCTCTTAAAGGAATCTTGTCCCGAGATTAAGAGGTAGACAGAAAGAGGGTATTCAGAAGGAAGACGATCTTCACGCTCACAGGTGGCTTCATCTTCAGAGTGTTCAGACCACTGAACTTTTGGGAACTTGATAGTCTTCTGACGAGTGCGACATTCAACTTGATCAAGAATGCAGACCGGATATTTTTTTGATAAGACAGGTCTTCTTGCAAATCAAGCACTTCATTATCCACTGCACGGATTGGATCCTTGAAGCAGCGGCGGAGTTGTGACACATGAAAGACATCATGAACCCTTGAAAGATTTGGCGGCAGTTCCAGTTGATATTCTCTTTTGTTTGTCTTAGCTAGTGAGGATTGCAAAAAGGTAGCTAGTTTCTTTAAGCAAATATTATTTCACGTATACAAAAAGTTAATATTCAAATCTGCATTTTGATCCACATATGATTCAAACTCTAGTACCAAATAATGCATGGTCAATTTTGCATTTAGTTTCTTTTCTTAATGTGTGGACCGAATATGAAATCCTACCATTTTGGTGGTTTAATCATGCTTTAGGTGGCTTTTTAGTTTTCCAATTATTCATTTGTGCTAACCATACAGTAGGGTTTAGCTTCGTTGGTCCTGCAAATAGACAGGAGTTATCATCTAGGATCGAGGCCCGCGGGCTATTGGTAGGCCCACATAGTAGAGACATGCTCGTGGCTATGGGCCTCAATAAGCTTATGGCCGGCCGGACTTATAGGTTTTAGAGAATTTTGTCACCTCAGTCGCCTTTCCCGGCTATCAATTTTTTGGTGCTAGAAATGCTTAAGTCCATGGAAGCTACATCACTAGCATTTATACATGAAAAATCATCAATGTTAGGCACAATATCATCATCACATATGATTTCTGCACTCACCATGTCATTACCTTGTGGCATGCCATATGATGGTGAAGTGGAAGACGTTGTGATGTCCAAGCACTCGAAGGTGGAAACAATTTGGAGATCTTCATGATATGAAGTTGTGGATAACTCCTCAATTGAATCCTCTGAAAGAAAGCCTTCCTCACCAGGGTTGGACCCACCATATATTTCTTCAGGTTTGGTCCACTCCTCATGAGTCGTCTTACAAGTACATATTAACATAAAAACCTCAACGGTTATAGCTCGAGCAATGGCAAGCTTAGTGTCATTCTCAAGTTGCCAAACTTCACATTCCTCAATAGATGGATTAAGTTTATCCTTCCAATGAGAAGCCCCTACAAGAACCATTTGCACAATATTTTGACCCATGGCCCAAAAATAACAAAACATGCAAATTCTCCACAAGTGATAATTTGTGCCATCAAACTGAAATTGTCATCATGCAGTATACCAATAGTTGACATCTTTACTCTCTAGGCAGTGAAGCCTAATAAGGAGAGATCTTACTCTGATACCAATTGAAAGGACCTATATGTCGCCTAGGGGGGTGAATAAGCGTTTGAAAACTTTTATGGATTTGGCTTTATCCTAATGTGGTAAACTAATCGGATATTTTTCAAGCACAAATCCAAAATATGCTAGGCTCACTAAGTGCACCACTAACTTAAGCTAAACAAGATAAGCACTTAAAGGAAACTAGCAAGCACAAGTTATATCACAAGATATGGAATTGAAAGAACAAGCAAGCAATTCTAACTTAGCACAAGATATGAATAGTAGTAAGTATGAATTGCAGAAAGTAAAGGGGACAAGAGACAATTGATGTTTTCCTAGAGTTCAAGTATGCACTGATACTCTAATCTCCGTTGGAGATATGGAGGACCACAAAGAACCCTCAAAGACCAATCGCCTCGCCTTCACTATGGCTAGCTTCTTCCTCCACTCTGGAGTTGGCAAGCTCCACACCCACTTCACAATCCCCAAAAAGGAGCAACTTGGTCCTTTTCACAAACTCCACAAAGAGATCACCAAACCAACACCACCAAACCGTCTAGGAGGTGGTGGCCTCCAAGAGTAACAAACTCTCAGACTCTCACTTGAACAAATCGATGCGGAGAGCTTAAACCAATGCAACAAATGCAAAGCAAGGTCAAGCAACTTATGCTCAACTCTCTCTCACTCTCTCGCTCTCTCTCTCTCTCTCTCTCTCTCTCTCTCTCTCTTTCTCTCTGTCACTCATTCTCTCTCTCTCTCAAATCTCACAAGGTGCAACTCTTGAAGGTGGCTGATTGGAGAGAGTGGAAATAATGGAGAAAGTCAACCAATGACTCATATATCCATCCACAATCTTGCTTCACTTAGAGGGGAGATCAGGGTTTGGAGGAGGTGCTTTGTGGCTCAAGAGAATGGGAAAACATGGATCAAAAGCGTGCAAACCAGTGGGGAAGAAGGGGGCTTAAATAGATTGCCCCAAAAAACTAGCCGTTGGAGCGCACCCACCAGACCCGCACCTTCTCTAGACACCCTGGAGATCCGGGGTCGAAGCCCGGACCTCCGGGAGCACCCGGGACTCCAGAACTGGAGGTCCGGACCACCCAGAAACAGCAAACAACAGGAAACGGAGACATGCATAACTTGGTCATCCGAACTTCGATTTCGATGATCTTGGTTTCGTTTTGAAGCTATTGACAAGCTCTAGGTCCTCACATAGAGAACCACCCAATATCAACCAAAAAATGAGGATGCAACAAATGCAAATATTTGAGCACTGTACGAATAACATGATCGAGTTACTCGCCTGATAGTTCCTCTAGATACTGCGGCTGTCAAACCTATAATCCAGTCTCCCACACCAATAGCTCAAGTCTCTCATGACCATATTGAGTTTCTCCACGAATACTGTATTGGTCATCACTTGGTCTTCTAAACGCTCCATCACAATCTCTTGAAAGGCACAACGAATTCTTCACTTGTATTACTTGCTTCAAGACTTGATCAACCATGGCCCAACTCATGAGCTCATCATGACCATACTTCAAGCCATATCTAGAATTCTTCTCCTTAATCATTCTATCAAGATCTTGATCCTTCATGGGTCAACTCATAAGCCCAAGCATGACAACCTTTGAGTTCCTCCAAAGAACTCCATCTTCGTCTTGGTTGCTTCTAGTTCTTAATATGAACTCCATCATGATGGCTTATATAGCTCTCCCTCAAGTTCCAAACATTACCCTTATAAACAGGCAAGCCCAGAGCTCTGGTACAAGTTCAAAGTTCTAGACTACCCGGACTTCTGGTGTGCGTAGCACAGAGTTCTGGGCTTTCCAGAGGCGATGCCACCAGGTCCAGAGGTAAAACTCGAAGCTCTCGGATTTAACTCTAGGGTATCCAGAGAGCATACCATGGAGCCCGAAGACAAAACCCAAAGATCTGGACTTTAGCTTCGGCCTGTCCAGAGAGGGTGCCAGAGGGAGACTTAAAGAGTTTTATTAGTGTAGGCTTTTGTTGGCATTACTCCCAAATTGATCCAAAATACTTTATGCATCATGTATGGAACATTTCCTCGTATATAACTCAATGAAACCGTTAGTCTATAGGAATTGTCATTCAATACCAAAGCTCAAAGCATATCTTTATCTTGATGGCATTCATCCTCGAATCCATCCAATATTCTTCAAGCAACACCTATGTAATATTCCTTCAAATATATCTCAATGGAAACATTATATTAGTCCATAGGGATTATCATTAATTACCAAAACCACACTTAGGGGCTGCACGCACTTTCACAAATTATGTCAGATCAAATGAACCGAAACACACACGGACAACAAAGAACACTGATAAAACTAAAAGTTACATCGAAGATCTTTGAAGTTGTCATCTCTATTTCTTACTTTTGCACCTTGACAATGCCCCAAGACTTCGGTGAAAAAATTGTAGAAGACCAAATATGCACAAGCTCGACTAACCACAAAGGTTTAGAAGAGCCTCTTGAGTCATCCACCCCAATAGGTGAGAACCTAAGATCGTTGAACACATTGACCCAGAACATATCCCATACAAGGAAAGTTGCCACATCGCTAATTCCTTACTGTACTATTAGAGAAGAACTTCAAGAGCACAAAAAAGAAGCATGACAACCACTGATCAGACCAAACTTGAAACTGCTTTTGTCGCCACCACCGCCAAGACTGGTCGAAGCGCCGGACGACAAACCACTAGATCTAGAGCTGATAATCTACGGGAACAAAACAGAACAGACTCCCTACCATCAACCGCATTGGGCACGATGGCCACACCTGGACAGTGATAGAGATGTGTGACTCTTATTTCATACAATGTTGTCCTTGCCGGCAGGATGTAGTCCTTGCCGGCAGGATGTCGTCACTAAATACACACAATACTAACATCAAAGAAAAATCTGAAATACAGATGTAGAACTAAAGTTCCACACCTTCTGGCCCCAGATCGGCCACCGGACATGAGGGGCTAACTCTAGCAGTGGCTAGATTTTCTCTCGTTCTATCCCGCAAGAAGTATTGCACCCACGATGCAGTTCTACAACCAGATCATAGATCAAGAAGCCGAGTATAGACGCCATTGCCCGATAGATGCAGACCAACTAAATAGAACAAGCTAGACTTTAGCATATAGTTTGTGTTCATGCAGGGTAACCAACACAAGCCTCCAATGCTTCAAGTGTGTCTCCAAGTCTGGGTTGTATATGAATATGTCATCAAGAAAGACAATAACAAACTTCCTGGTATACGAGGCAAAGATGGAGTTCATCAAACATTGAAAGGTGGCAGGCGCATTTTTTAGACCGAACGACATCACTTTCAACTGTAAATGAGTGTGATGAGTTTTAAATGTCATTTTTTCTTCATCCTCCTCATGCATGTGGATCTAATGACAGCCCGCACGTAAATAAAGTTTTGAGAACACTTTGGTACCAGCCAACTCGTCCATCAATTCATCAACAATTTGCAGTGGAAATTTATTTTTAACCGTGATGGCATTTAATGGCCTGTAGTCGACAAAAAACCGCCATGTGTTGTCCTTTTTTTTCACAAGTAACACCAGAGATGCAAAAGGACTTAGACTTGGAGTGATCAGACCAGCATCCAACATTTCCTTGACTTGCCTTTCAATCTTATCCTTTTGTAAGGGAGAATATTGATAAGGCCTAGAATTGATAGGTTGAGCATTGTTTTGCAGCATTATGGCATGGTCAAAAGCTCGGTGTGGGGGTAATCTCTTGGGCTCCTCAAACACATCTGTTAACTCAGTTAACAAGGCTTGATTGCTGGAGTAGAAATAGTGTCCACCTGTTCGACTGTAGTCGGCTCAAGTAAGGCTAAGGCCCAAATCTCATTTTGAGCCAAGCATTTCTGTAACTGATTAAACTCCATGGCCTGTAATTTCTTTTACTGTTCGGAGAGAATGCCTTGCAAGTGTACCTCCCTGCCACCATACGGAAATTATATGTATTTGTGCCACTAGTGATAGATCATTGGGCTAAAGCTGTTTAGCCAGTCCATCCCTAAGACCGCATCATAAGCCCCCAAGTCGAGAATGCGCATATTGTTGCTAAATGTTGCTCCCTAGCACCACCAAGTTAGGCTAGGTGCAGCTGTAACAGAATAGATACATGAGCCATCAGCAAGACCAACTACAATTCTTCGGGCTTGGACAGTCCATTGAGCTCGCTCGACAAAAGCAGAGCTCACAAAGCTTCCAGTGCTACCCGAGTCAATAAGGATTAACGTCATTTTTTTTGCCCACCATGGCTCTTAAGCGCATGGTATTAAATTTTTCAGTACCAGCCAAAGCCTGAACTGAGAGAACACAACACACTTTCTCTTCATCTGGTTCTTGCAAAAGTTCCAAGGCATGACAAGTATCATCTGATAGAATTTCCCCAAAATCTCCAAACAGGATAGTGAGCAGTTGCGAAGGTGGCTTGCACTTGTGTTCCTTGTTGTATTTATCACCACAGCAAAAAAAAAACATTTGCCTTTCTGAAATCCCATAAGGAACGCTCGTGAGCAAAACCATCATTAGCTCGACAAGGTTCTGCAGCTCGAACTGCCGGACAAGTACCAGGATGCGCCCCCTGCGGTAGATTGGCAATATGGTGTTTGACTACTGTTGTAGGGCGTGCCCGAGGGTGGTTGCAAATGTCATTCTCCTGCTCCTGAATTTGGGCGAGAGAAGCTGCCTTAGTTACACTGGCCGGATGTTGTAATCTGACCACAGCTCGCACTTCATCACGCAACCCATTGACGAAATGACAGATACACCATTTAGAATTCTGAGTAGCATCCACGGATAAGAGGTGGTACATGCAGGATTCAAATTTGTGCTAGTATTCTACCACTGTTCCTGTCTGCCTGAGTTGCAACAAGATTGAAATCTACCCATCAGTCCCAAACTCGGCAACGAACGACGTGATGAAAGAATCCCAAATGATCTGCCGGTAAGTATGCTTGTTTGCTTGTAGCCATAGGGCAGTGTGATCTTCCAAATATAAGGTGGCAGTACGAATCCAATGACGAGCTGGCACATTGTGCATTTCAAAATAATTGTAACAATTATCGATCCAAAGTTATGGAAACTAACCTTTGAAGACTAGAAATGCTTGTTTGGACGGCTTGAGGTGAAATCCGTCGCGGTGCTCGTGGCAGTCATCGTCGTCGTGGCGGATGCCATGCCGCTCGTGGTAGCCCACGTCATCACGGTGGCCCTTGCTTCGCCCGCGTGGAGGCTTGCCAACGCGAGGTGCGTGCAGGTTGCACTCCTCATCGACGTGATCTCGGAGGTGATGCTCGGGGTCCTCCTCGTCACATGGCTGCGCGTGCAACTGTGGCCTGTGGGTCACGTGGAGGACCAGCCGGAGTGCGCACTGCTTGACCTCGTCCAGATCGGCGCGGAACTCACGTAGCTCAGCCGTCACCAGAGCTAGCTTCTCGTCGAGAGCCTTGGTGAAGAAATCCTGCAGGCTCTTCTACATCGCCTCCATCTCCAGCAAGATGGTACCGAGTCTATGCATTTGGAGTGGATGGTGGGCGCGGCACCGTCGCGCGGAGTAGATCAAAATATACCTACTGATACCAATTGTGATGTCCCTAGCAGTAGCTAGAGAATCACAGAACGAAAAGAGGAAATGAAAAGGGGATTGACCAAGAATGAAGGAGCTTGAGCAGCTCAGTTCATTCATTAATTTAGATGGTCTTTGCCGGGAGTTTTTAGAAGAACTTAAGCACTACACTTACAGCTGGGCTCCGCCATGACTCACACACGCACGCTTACAGCCACATCTTCAGCCGATGGGCCTGCCCTGTCATACATCGTCTTGTTAGTAGGTGGGGGCATGACAAAAGCAGATCCACTGATTCACCCGGTCGGTTGTGTGACTTCTCTCCCAAAATTGCCTGTTCCTTCCTTTCTTTCTTTTTATCTTTTTTCCTACTCCATCATGCTTGAATGTATCCACAAAGAAGAAAGTACTAGTATACTAGAGTTAGTATCTCCAACAGCGTACCCATATTTTGGCTACCCAAATCAATTATGGGTAGAGGAGAGAGAAGATTTGGGTAGCCAAAAACTTTTTTGCTTTTACAGCATACCCAAAACTGGATACCCATATTTTGAGCTTCCACTTCTCTACTACACAATTGCATTTATAATCCATACTAACTAAAATTTTCATGACAATGATAATTAAAACTTTTCAACATCACACCGCACATAATTGTAACAGCATCAATATTGTGGTGTTCCTCTTCCCTCCAATCACAGATACAAGTGGTGTTCCTGGCGTCACGCCGAGGAATGGACAGAGTCCAGATCTGGATTTCGTGAGGAAGAAGGGGAAAGACAGAAGAGAGGAAGAATACAGCAAGGTTGTTTACAATTCGCTGCTTCAACCAGAGACGCACCAGTCATTATCCAGTGGCTTGCGGCACTGTGTCGCTCTCGATTGTGAGCTCGGTCCCTGTGGTCTGGGCCTTGTCTCTGACTACCCATCGAGCTCGCGCCAGTCTTGATTTGGCCTTCTTAGCCCGCTTCATTTCCCTCTTGGCTTCCCTAGCTCGTTCACACGTCAAGAAGGTCGTGAAAATAATTAGCAACATTTCAAATCCAAGTTCAGATCCCTAAAACCACAAGTAATGAGCATCACAAACACAAACAAAAGTGCATAAAACATGAATGCATAGAGCTCTAAAATGCCATTGTCTCCATTGCCACTAGTGCTTCCATTCCCTCACATGCCACCACTGCCTCCAAATTTGCTCCTCTCACTGCCCTACGTGGAGTTGGATCAAGCAATCCCTCATCTTCCATGTCAAGAACGTGCTCCTCTTGTGATGGATTTTGTTGTGATGGAATTTCTGGTGCAACACAAGTGTAATGCAAGAAAGTCTCATCATCCACACTACAGACATCAATCATTAACATGGTACACACATATCACATCACAATGGCAAATAAATGGAAGAACACATCATATTCCAAAAAAATGAAATGAAAAAATTACACCCTCCGGCATTTCGCCGAACAGCTAGGGGGGGGGGGGGGGGGGGGGGGGGGGGGGGGGGGGGGGGGGGGGGGGGGGGGGGGGGGGGGGGGGGGGGGGGGGGGGGGGGGGGGGGGGGGGGGGGGGGGGGGGGGGGGGGGGGGGGGGGGGGGGGGGGGGGGGGGGGGGGGGGGGGGGGGGGGGGGGGGGGGGGGGGGGGGGGGGGGGGGGGGGGGGGGGGGGGGGGGGGGGGGGGGGGGGGGGGGGGGGGGGGGGGGGGGGGGGGGGGGGGGGGGGGGGGGGGGGGGGGGGGGGGGGGGGGGGGGGGGGGGGGGGGGGGGGGGGGGGGGGGGGGGGGGGGGGGGGGGGGGGGGGGGGGGGGGGGGGGGGGGGGGGGGGGGGGGGGGGGGGGGGGGGGGGGGGGGGGGGGGGGGGGGGGGGGGGGGGGGGGGGGGGGGGGGGGGGGGGGGGGGGGGGGGGGGGGGGGGGGGGGGGGGGGGGGGGGGGGGGGGGGGGGGGGGGGGGGGGGGGGGGGGGGGGGGGGGGGGGGGGGGGGGGGGGGGGGGGGGGGGGGGGGGGGGGGGGGGGGGGGGGGGGGGGGGGGGGGGGGGGGGGGGGGGGGGGGGGGGGGGGGGGGGGGGGGGGGGGGGGGGGGGGGGGGGGGGGGGGGGGGGGGGGGGGGGGGGGGGGGGGGGGGGGGGGGGGGGGGGGGGGGGGGGGGGGGGGGGGGGGGGGGGGGGGGGGGGGGGGGGGGGGGGGGGGGGGGGGGGGGGGGGGGGGGGGGGGGGGGGGGGGGGGGGGGGGGGGGGGGGGGGGGGGGGGGGGGGGGGGGGGGGGGGGGGGGGGGGGGGGGGGGGGGGGGGGGGGGGGGGGGGGGGGGGGGGGGGGGGGGGGGGGGGGGGGGGGGGGGGGGGGGGGGGGGGGGGGGGGGGGGGGGGGGGGGGGGGGGGGGGGGGGGGGGGGGGGGGGGGGGGGGGGGGGGGGGGGGGGGGGGGGGGGGGGGGGGGGGGGGGGGGGGGGGGGGGGGGGGGGGGGGGGGGGGGGGGGGGGGGGGGGGGGGGGGGGGGGGGGGGGGGGGGGGGGGGGGGGGGGGGGGGGGGGGGGGGGGGGGGGGGGGGGGGGGGGGGGGGGGGGGGGGGGGGGGGGGGGGGGGGGGGGGGGGGGGGGGGGGGGGGGGGGGGGGGGGGGGGGGGGGGGGGGGGGGGGGGGGGGGGGGGGGGGGGGGGGGGGGGGGGGGGGGGGGGGGGGGGGGGGGGGGGGGGGGGGGGGGGGGGGGGGGGGGGGGGGGGGGGGGGGGGGGGGGGGGGGGGGGGGGGGGGGGGGGGGGGGGGGGGGGGGGGGGGGGGGGGGGGGGGGGGGGGGGGGGGGGGGGGGGGGGGGGGGGGGGGGGGGGGGGGGGGGGGGGGGGGGGGGGGGGGGGGGGGGGGGGGGGGGGGGGGGGGGGGGGGGGGGGGGGGGGGGGGGGGGGGGGGGGGGGGGGGGGGGGGGGGGGGGGGGGGGGGGGGGGGGGGGGGGGGGGGGGGGGGGGGGGGGGGGGGGGGGGGGGGGGGGGGGGGGGGGGGGGGGGGGGGGGGGGGGGGGGGGGGGGGGGGGGGGGGGGGGGGGGGGGGGGGGGGGGGGGGGGGGGGGGGGGGGGGGGGGGGGGGGGGGGGGGGGGGGGGGGGGGGGGGGGGGGGGGGGGGGGGGGGGGGGGGGGGGGGGGGGGGGGGGGGGGGGGGGGGGGGGGGGGGGGGGGGGGGGGGGGGGGGGGGGGGGGGGGGGGGGGGGGGGGGGGGGGGGGGGGGGGGGGGGGGGGGGGGGGGGGGGGGGGGGGGGGGGGGGGGGGGGGGGGGGGGGGGGGGGGGGGGGGGGGGGGGGGGGGGGGGGGGGGGGGGGGGGGGGGGGGGGGGGGGGGGGGGGGGGGGGGGGGGGGGGGGGGGGGGGGGGGGGGGGGGGGGGGGGGGGGGGGGGGGGGGGGGGGGGGGGGGGGGGGGGGGGGGGGGGGGGGGGGGGGGGGGGGGGGGGGGGGGGGGGGGGGGGGGGGGGGGGGGGGGGGGGGGGGGGGGGGGGGGGGGGGGGGGGGGGGGGGGGGGGGGGGGGGGGGGGGGGGGGGGGGGGGGGGGGGGGGGGGGGGGGGGGGGGGGGGGGGGGGGGGGGGGGGGGGGGGGGGGGGGGGGGGGGGGGGGGGGGGGGGGGGGGGGGGGGGGGGGGGGGGGGGGGGGGGGGGGGGGGGGGGGGGGGGGGGGGGGGGGGGGGGGGGGGGGGGGGGGGGGGGGGGGGGGGGGGGGGGGGGGGGGGGGGGGGGGGGGGGGGGGGGGGGGGGGGGGGGGGGGGGGGGGGGGGGGGGGGGGGGGGGGGGGGGGGGGGGGGGGGGGGGGGGGGGGGGGGGGGGGGGGGGGGGGGGGGGGGGGGGGGGGGGGGGGGGGGGGGGGGGGGGGGGGGGGGGGGGGGGGGGGGGGGGGGGGGGGGGGGGGGGGGGGGGGGGGGGGGGGGGGGGGGGGGGGGGGGGGGGGGGGGGGGGGGGGGGGGGGGGGGGGGGGGGGGGGGGGGGGGGGGGGGGGGGGGGGGGGGGGGGGGGGGGGGGGGGGGGGGGGGGGGGGGGGGGGGGGGGGGGGGGGGGGGGGGGGGGGGGGGGGGGGGGGGGGGGGGGGGGGGGGGGGGGGGGGGGGGGGGGGGGGGGGGGGGGGGGGGGGGGGGGGGGGGGGGGGGGGGGGGGGGGGGGGGGGGGGGGGGGGGGGGGGGGGGGGGGGGGGGGGGGGGGGGGGGGGGGGGGGGGGGGGGGGGGGGGGGGGGGGGGGGGGGGGGGGGGGGGGGGGGGGGGGGGGGGGGGGGGGGGGGGGGGGGGGGGGGGGGGGGGGGGGGGGGGGGGGGGGGGGGGGGGGGGGGGGGGGGGGGGGGGGGGGGGGGGGGGGGGGGGGGGGGGGGGGGGGGGGGGGGGGGGGGGGGGGGGGGGGGGGGGGGGGGGGGGGGGGGGGGGGGGGGGGGGGGGGGGGGGGGGGGGGGGGGGGGGGGGGGGGGGGGGGGGGGGGGGGGGGGGGGGGGGGGGGGGGGGGGGGGGGGGGGGGGGGGGGGGGGGGGGGGGGGGGGGGGGGGGGGGGGGGGGGGGGGGGGGGGGGGGGGGGGGGGGGGGGGGGGGGGGGGGGGGGGGGGGGGGGGGGGGGGGGGGGGGGGGGGGGGGGGGGGGGGGGGGGGGGGGGGGGGGGGGGGGGGGGGGGGGGGGGGGGGGGGGGGGGGGGGGGGGGGGGGGGGGGGGGGGGGGGGGGGGGGGGGGGGGGGGGGGGGGGGGGGGGGGGGGGGGGGGGGGGGGGGGGGGGGGGGGGGGGGGGGGGGGGGGGGGGGGGGGGGGGGGGGGGGGGGGGGGGGGGGGGGGGGGGGGGGGGGGGGGGGGGGGGGGGGGGGGGGGGGGGGGGGGGGGGGGGGGGGGGGGGGGGGGGGGGGGGGGGGGGGGGGGGGGGGGGGGGGGGGGGGGGGGGGGGGGGGGGGGGGGGGGGGGGGGGGGGGGGGGGGGGGGGGGGGGGGGGGGGGGGGGGGGGGGGGGGGGGGGGGGGGGGGGGGGGGGGGGGGGGGGGGGGGGGGGGGGGGGGGGGGGGGGGGGGGGGGGGGGGGGGGGGGGGGGGGGGGGGGGGGGGGGGGGGGGGGGGGGGGGGGGGGGGGGGGGGGGGGGGGGGGGGGGGGGGGGGGGGGGGGGGGGGGGGGGGGGGGGGGGGGGGGGGGGGGGGGGGGGGGGGGGGGGGGGGGGGGGGGGGGGGGGGGGGGGGGGGGGGGGGGGGGGGGGGGGGGGGGGGGGGGGGGGGGGGGGGGGGGGGGGGGGGGGGGGGGGGGGGGGGGGGGGGGGGGGGGGGGGGGGGGGGGGGGGGGGGGGGGGGGGGGGGGGGGGGGGGGGGGGGGTAGCACGATGGTAACAGAACGAAGAAGGGACACAATATTTACCCAGGTTCGGGCCCTCTCGAAGAGGTAAAACCCTACGTCCTGCTTTGTGTTGTATTGATTGTGGATGGGGTACAGAGTACAGGTTGATCTACCTCGACATCGTATGTGTGAATCAATATCTAGGATGTCTAGAATATGTAGAATATGATCCATCGACTAGCCTAGCCTCGGTTTATATAATGTACCAGAGGCCTAGGATTTAGAAGAGTTCTCGTCTTGTGCGTCAAGTCTTGTGGAGTCTTCCTTGTGTACGTCATGGGCTGCCCGAAGTAGCCCCCTAATGAACCGCCACGGGGGTCCTCGGCCCGGCCCTCCTGGCCGAGAGACGACATGGTGAGTACCGCCAGTCTAGTACACCATCAGTAGCCCCTGAACCGGTCTTCAAGTTGGGGACGCTCCTCGGTTCTTTTGAACTGTTTTTTATCTTCGGTCGTCGGTCTTGAAAGCTGGTTCAACAAATCTTCCCTTCTAGGGGGGGGGGGGGGGGGGGGGGGGGGGGGGGGGGGGGGGGGGGGGGGGGGGGGGGGGGGGGGGGGGGGGGGGGGGGGGGGGGGGGGGGGGGGGGGGGGGGGGGGGGGGGGGGGGGGGGGGGGGGGGGGGGGGGGGGGGGGGGGGGGGGGGGGGGGGGGGGGGGGGGGGGGGGGGGGGGGGGGGGGGGGGGGGGGGGGGGGGGGGGGGGGGGGGGGGGGGGGGGGGGGGGGGGGGGGGGGGGGGGGGGGGGGGGGGGGGGGGGGGGGGGGGGGGGGGGGGGGGGGGGGGGGGGGGGGGGGGGGGGGGGGGGGGGGGGGGGGGGGGGGGGGGGGGGGGGGGGGGGGGGGGGGGGGGGGGGGGGGGGGGGGGGGGGGGGGGGGGGGGGGGGGGGGGGGGGGGGGGGGGGGGGGGGGGGGGGGGGGGGGGGGGGGGGGGGGGGGGGGGGGGGGGGGGGGGGGGGGGGGGGGGGGGGGGGGGGGGGGGGGGGGGGGGGGGGGGGGGGGGGGGGGGGGGGGGGGGGGGGGGGGGGGGGGGGGGGGGGGGGGGGGGGGGGGGGGGGGGGGGGGGGGGGGGGGGGGGGGGGGGGGGGGGGGGGGGGGGGGGGGGGGGGGGGGGGGGGGGGGGGGGGGGGGGGGGGGGGGGGGGGGGGGGGGGGGGGGGGGGGGGGGGGGGGGGGGGGGGGGGGGGGGGGGGGGGGGGGGGGGGGGGGGGGGGGGGGGGGGGGGGGGGGGGGGGGGGGGGGGGGGGGGGGGGGGGGGGGGGGGGGGGGGGGGGGGGGGGGGGGGGGGGGGGGGGGGGGGGGGGGGGGGGGGGGGGGGGGGGGGGGGGGGGGGGGGGGGGGGGGGGGGGGGGGGGGGGGGGGGGGGGGGGGGGGGGGGGGGGGGGGGGGGGGGGGGGGGGGGGGGGGGGGGGGGGGGGGGGGGGGGGGGGGGGGGGGGGGGGGGGGGGGGGGGGGGGGGGGGGGGGGGGGGGGGGGGGGGGGGGGGGGGGGGGGGGGGGGGGGGGGGGGGGGGGGGGGGGGGGGGGGGGGGGGGGGGGGGGGGGGGGGGGGGGGGGGGGGGGGGGGGGGGGGGGGGGGGGGGGGGGGGGGGGGGGGGGGGGGGGGGGGGGGGGGGGGGGGGGGGGGGGGGGGGGGGGGGGGGGGGGGGGGGGGGGGGGGGGGGGGGGGGGGGGGGGGGGGGGGGGGGGGGGGGGGGGGGGGGGGGGGGGGGGGGGGGGGGGGGGGGGGGGGGGGGGGGGGGGGGGGGGGGGGGGGGGGGGGGGGGGGGGGGGGGGGGGGGGGGGGGGGGGGGGGGGGGGGGGGGGGGGGGGGGGGGGGGGGGGGGGGGGGGGGGGGGGGGGGGGGGGGGGGGGGGGGGGGGGGGGGGGGGGGGGGGGGGGGGGGGGGGGGGGGGGGGGGGGGGGGGGGGGGGGGGGGGGGGGGGGGGGGGGGGGGGGGGGGGGGGGGGGGGGGGGGGGGGGGGGGGGGGGGGGGGGGGGGGGGGGGGGGGGGGGGGGGGGGGGGGGGGGGGGGGGGGGGGGGGGGGGGGGGGGGGGGGGACGTTAGGTGCTTAGTAATTAGCCCGTCATCGGCTTTTACTGCTAGGATAACTTCTTAGTGTGCTTTTGATGGTAAGCTCTTTAGCCGAGATGTCGGCACCCTGAGGCGGCTTGGACCAGAAAATCAGACAATCAGACTTGTAGGGCCTAAACATAAGCTGTCAGAGAGCATATATGGGCAGATAAATAGCCCCCGGGGGAAGTAATTTTGGATCGAGATCCTTTCCATCCTGGTTTTTTTTAAATCATGGCCATAACGGCCGAACTGCTTTTCTAGTTGTGACCTTGGACAAGCCGAGCACCTTTATGAAAGCAAGCTTGTGACTTATCAAAAATTCATTTGTTTTGCACAGGCAACCTTTATGGTTAATACTTTCGACCTGCCGATCGAATTTGCGCATGTTGTGATAGTCAGCTTTCAACTTTACCCACCTGAGGTACTTAACCGGTTAAATCAGAAGTAACAATCGCAGAGGTGCTCCCGTTGCACCCTTAGCCGAATGCGTGGAAACATAAGGGGTACACATAGGAGCCAGGCAACCCAGCTATTGACCCAAGACACAAGTCAAAATTGATGCATATAATGGCATAAGGTTCGAGGAAGTCATCGTTGGCTCCTCGGAGCGCTTTGACGTTCGTATTTTAGGCTGTCAATGCAGCCCCCCGGATGCAACCTATGGTTCCACTTTGTGGCATCCGACGAGGTGTGTGACCCAAAGTAATAGGAGTTATTCCTGTTTGCCACCATGGCTGGGTTCAATGTCCAATCTGAGCTTTTGATATTTCGGATAGAACTGGCTACGCATAGCTTCGATGGTTCTATGCCCAAAGTTTAATGCCTGGGTTCAGAGGTCTGGCATAACGTCTGTTCCTCAGGCTTCTGGCCGGGGATAATACTGAGGTTATGCTCTGTTGCCTCCTTTGGGGCTGCCGGTACCTTTAATGGGTTTCTGGCAAAAGATTCCCTGTTCTCACGGGGGAGTGCGTAGAACACGTTTTCCTATTTGATGATGCCGGCTCACCGAGGTAGCGGCATATTGAAGTTAGATTTGATTTACCTGCACACATAAAGCCGTGCAAACCGAAGTAAAAAAATTCCTTAGACGATAAATTTATGCGGAATATGTAATGAAAGAGATATAGCCTGATGCCGAATTCAGATTGGCGGGGGTGTGGCACGGGCGGCCGACGTCTGCTCGGCGGAGCGCAACAATATTGTGCAGCTCGGAATGCTTGGGGCAATGACGTTGATGTAGGTCGGCCAGCCGAGGTGACGGTGTGGCACCACCGGAGTAGATTTCTTACTCACATAAAATAATGCAAGCCAAATAATAATAATAATGATGATAATATATCTGCATAAATAATTTATGAAAAATAAATAATCAGAGATATGTGGCCTGGGTGTCGAAGTTAGATCGACGGAGTAGCGGCGTGGAGATGTCAACGCAGGTCGGAATTTGCGGAACGACGGCGTGATGACGTCCAAATTCGCGATGCGAATTGTATTGCAACCCGGAATCGCAGAATATCTGTGTAAACAATACAGTGCAAATTGACAGAAAATATGCCGACACTAATAATTTATGCAGTACGGAATTAACAGGAGAAATAACACATGATTTGTTCGGGCGGTTGCAACCCAATATAGCAGTACAAGCCATCGGTGTGACTAGGAGCAATTCGTCGTGGCGAGGTCGGTGTGGTGATACAGGATGACCGAACTAGGTCGATGATGCGACATGAAGCCTGGACCAGCCGACAAGTTGAAGCAGGTTGGCGCCGTAGATGTCGGCCCGACGAAGCGATGGCTGCACAAATTAAAGTAAAGGTTTTAACAGCCCCCAAGTCCGATTTGACTTGGATAAATTAAATAGAATGATCAAAAAGAACAAAAAATATATCTTCATTCAACGAATATATAATGCCTGGCCGAACTAAACAAAATAATATTTTTGAAAAAATTTAAGCATGGAAGTGACTTAGCTAGTTTATGTTCCATTCATTGATGACGCGGTCCGAGCTTGCGGCGGGACGAAGACGCCCATCGATCTCTGACAGATCCGACATGTTGCATAGTCCTCGACTTCGCTGAGGTCCCAGTCCCCAAGCTGGTTCGAGGTGGCCGAGCAAAGAGCTCGCTCAACGAAGTGGTGACACAGCACTGCCGATGTGGTGAGGCGAAGCCCCCGGTCCAGCTGAGGTGACGAAGCAGGTCGGTAGGATGACGCCGAAGTCCCCGGAGTAGTTGATGAAGCGATGGCGAAGCCCCCGGTCCAGCAGAGGTGACTGAGCAGGTCGGCAGGGTGACGCCGAAGTCCCCGGAGTAGGTTTATGAAGCGATGGCGAAGCCCCCGGTCCAGCCAAGGTGACGAAGCAGTTCGGCGGGGTGACGCCGGAGCCCCCACGTCAGTCGATGTGTCGAAGCAGGTCGACGTGGTGGACGTCGGCTTGAAGAAGCGACGGCGCGGCGATGCCGACGCAGGTCAGAATTTGTAACGCGGTCAATGCCGGCTTGATGAAGTGATCACACGGCGATGACGACGTGCCCGACCCGCGCAATCCATGGGCGACAATGTTGTCTTGGTGATGATTTGGCTTTCGCGATGCCGAACTCTTGGTCGGCTCACCGAGGTGATGATCCGATGTGCTTGACGTCGGCTCAATGAAGCGACGACCAGTCTAGCGCAGGTCGCATCCGTGAAGCAACGAGGTCGGATTGGTTTAACACCGGCGCGGCGGTGAAGAGCACCTCGGAATAGGCTCAAAATTGTTGGCACATGATTGAGATCAAAACATAATACCTTACAAAAAAATTCCTCCAAAAAGGACGTCCGCTAACCGGTTCATGAAAAAGATGAATTCGGGTTGGATTCGTTTTCGTGCAGAAAACAGATCCGAAAATTGATGCACTCCTCGGACTAGTCCCGGAGTTTGGACGGTCGGATCGAGCTGAAATTTTGAGGGGTTGTCGATATGAGAATTCCACAGTAGATGAATGGTTGGATCTTCCAAAGGATGTCCGAGATGGCCGCTGGACTCCTCGCCCCAAACTCGTGCAGTTTCTCATCCAGATCCGATAAGGCTTCGGTATATTGGCGATGGCCGGAGATTCCTCCATCGGAACGCGATGAAATTTTACAGGGTCGTTGTAAACTCAATTCCGCACAATTCCACTAAAGCAATCGTTAAAGCGACTCTCGAGGAGGCAGGGACGGCGAAAACGGATTCGCTGTCCAGAAAACTCTGCACGGTCGCGCGAAGGCAATGTTGACGTTGAGCCCCCGACCTCCATGGACGATTCTTTCATGATCTCGGTTGAGATCGGAGTTGATGTTGATGAAGACACTCATCGGTCTTTGACAGATTCGACATGGGCGTGGTCATCAGCCCAGCCGAGGTGACCAGCCGAGCCGACGACGAAGATGCCGACGTCGACAATGACGCTCAGTTCCGACGCGTAGATCGCACCGGAGCCGATCTGAATTCGCCATCGCACCGCGGCGATTACCAGTAGGGACCTGCATGGGCCACCAATGACAGAGCTAAATCCGGCAGATATCAGGTAGGGGGTCCCGAGCTGGTGATCTTGGCACGATGGTAACAGGACGAAGAACGGACACAATATGTACCCAGGTTTGGGCCCTCTCGAAGAGGTAAAACCCTACGCCCTGTTTTGATTTGTATTGATTGTGGATGGAGTACAGAGTACAGGTTGATCTACCTCGAGATCGTATGTGTGAATCAATCTCTAGGATGTCTAGAATCTGTAGAATATGATCTATCGACTAGCCTAGCCTCGCTTTATATGATGTACCGGAGGCCTAGGATTTAGAAGAGTCCTCGTCTTGTGCGTCAAATCTTGTGGAGTCTTCCTTATATACGTCATTGGCTGCCCGAAGTAGCCCGCTAATGAACCGCCACTGGGGTCCTTGGCCCGGCCCTCCTGGCCGGGAGACAACACGGTGAGTACCCCTAGTCCAGGACACCATCAGGTGGCGGGAGGTGAGGAAGCGGCGGGGCGAGCGGTGAAATTTCCCGCTCGGGCGGTTTCCCTTCCCGAGTCCGTTTTGGGTCAGACGGCCTGGGTGGGAATTCCCTTTTTTGGGTATTTGGTAGCAAAATATGGGTACCTACCCAAAAAATATGGGTACCCATGGACTTTTGGGTATGCTGCTGGAGCTGTGTTTTGGGCCAAAATACCCATATTTTCTGTTTTTGCGTATTCTGTGAAATTTTGGAGATGCTGCTGGAGATGCTCTTAGCTGCCGATAGGTACACACGCACATGAATGAATGCCTGAACGATTTACATTCAGAATGGCAGCCTCCGGCCCTTGTATATATGCTTTAGGGTGTGTTTGTTTGGGCTCCTAGAAGCAGCTTCTATGGCTTCTGGCCCACAGAAGCCGGAGCCCAAACAAACAGGCTGTTTTCGGCCCGGCTCCACGCATGGCTCCTTCGGAGCGCTCCGCGAAAACGCGCCAGAAGCCGCAGCCAGGAAAACGAGCTTCTCGCAGCCGTAGCTGGCTCCTATAACCCAAAGATGATTTTGCCCCCCCACCAAAGTACATATAACTGCAAAACTGCCCCCGTACCGGTTGGGGGGGGGGGGGGGGGGGGGGGGGGGGGGGGGGGGGGGGGGGGGGGGGGGGGGGGGGGGGGGGGGGGGGGGGGGGGGGGGGGGGGGGGGGGGGGGGGGGGGGGGGGGGGGGGGGGGGGGGGGGGGGGGGGGGGGGGGGGGGGGGGGGGGGGGGGGGGGGGGGGGGGGGGGGGGGGGGGGGGGGGGGGGGGGGGGGGGGGGGGGGGGGGGGGGGGGGGGGGGGGGGGGGGGGGGGGGGGGGGGGGGGGGGGGGGGGGGGGGGGGGGGGGGGGGGGGGGGGGGGGGGGGGGGGGGGGGGGGGGGGGGGGGGGGGGGGGGGGGGGGGGGGGGGGGGGGGGGGGGGGGGGGGGGGGGGGGGGGGGGGGGGGGGGGGGGGGGGGGGGGGGGGGGGGGGGGGGGGGGGGGGGGGGGGGGGGGGGGGGGGGGGGGGGGGGGGGGGGGGGGGGGGGGGGGGGGGGGGGGGGGGGGGGGGGGGGGGGGGGGGGGGGGGGGGGGGGGGGGGGGGGGGGGGGGGGGGGGGGGGGGGGGGGGGGGGGGGGGGGGGGGGGGGGGGGGGGGGGGGGGGGGGGGGGGGGGGGGGGGGGGGGGGGGGGGGGGGGGGGGGGGGGGGGGGGGGGGGGGGGGGGGGGGGGGGGGGGGGGGGGGGGGGGGGGGGGGGGGGGGGGGGGGGGGGGGGGGGGGGGGGGGGGGGGGGGGGGGGGGGGGGGGGGGGGGGGGGGGGGGGGGGGGGGGGGGGGGGGGGGGGGGGGGGGGGGGGGGGGGGGGGGGGGGGGGGGGGGGGGGGGGGGGGGGGGGGGGGGGGGGGGGGGGGGGGGGGGGGGGGGGGGGGGGGGGGGGGGGGGGGGGGGGGGGGAGCCAGCTGGGTAACTACATAGTTGACATGTTGGTAACTGTAGCATGGGCAGCTGGTAAATATAGTTGTCTCATGTTGGTAACTATAGCACGGACAACTGATAACTACGTAGTTGACATGTTGGTAACTATAGAATGGGCAGCTGGTAACTATAGTTGTCTCATGTTGGTAACTGTAGCATGGACAGACTGATAACTACATAGTTAACATGTTGGTAAATGTAACATGGGCCGCTGGTAACTAAGTTACCCATGCTATAATTATCACTAGGTTATGACCCATGCTCCTGCCGATGGCGGCGGCTGCGGCATGCGGGGTGTCGCATCCTACCTTCTACTTCCTTTTCCCACCCCCATAGCCACCGGTGTACATGTCTATGTTGAAAGGGTCATATATGTTTTTTTTTAGGAAGAGCGCCGGCCGGTAGCATATACTCGAATATGTATATGTACGGTCTATACATAGGAGCGGGTATTCGGGTACATACGGATGCGAGCTTGCCGGTATATAAATACAAGAATACGTAAGTATATACGTATCGCCATCGTGCTATCCCATCAAACTAGTATGATCCCAGTTTAAATTTGTGAAAACTGGCCATCTGTGACGAAAACAGCTGTTAATCGGGTCATATACTGTTAAACAGGTGTAATCAACACTTAAACCCAATCTACAGAAAAATAAAGGGCGTTCTGGTCGTTTCAGCATGTTTCAGCAACAGCCACAGCTGCTACAGCAAAACTACCAAACGGCTGCACCTCAGCTTCAGGCTTTCAGCCGCAGCTAGCAGCTACAGCCGCTCCTTCCAGCCGGAGCCGTTGCAGCTGCAGCCGGAGAAGTTGCAGCCGGAGAAGTTGCATTTGAGAGGTAACTAACTATACTGTGTACATGTATATTAGTATCTGAAATTTAGCAACTCTTTAGCCTGTCTTTGCTTTTCTTTTCTTTTTTGTTAATAAATAAATGGTACTCCCTCCTTTCACAAATATAAGATGTTCTATAAAAAATTTATGAATCGAATGTATATAGACACGTTTTAATGTGTTTGTTCACTCATTTCAGTCCGTATGTAGTCAATATTAAAATATCCGAAACATCTTATATTTATGAACGGAGGTAGTACTAACTACCCTCCCTATTAGGCTGTTCTTTATACTATATACAGTTCCGGATCAGGAAGAGAGGTCAATTTGCTTTGCTTCTGTGCAAAAAATCCCTTCTTCTATACCAGTACCTAACACTATGCAGATCAGAAGAATTAATGGTCTTCCTATCAGAAGTACTCCTTGTGGAAATGGAAGCGAGTCGACGTCTTGTGGCTCATCTCGTGCGATAGGTTCTTCAGTTCTTTGGCCAGCGTCGGCGCGCCGCAGTAGAATACTCCTGCACGAATCAGTGATTCTTGGTGAGCAAGTGACTGTGTAGAGTTGATCGATGGACATCGATTGATTTTAGGAATGCTGCTGACATCAACCGATGCAAATGGATAGCCTGTCTGAACGAAAGATCATACCAACTGTTAAATTCGGGTGCTTAGCGGCAATTTTGGTGAAGACTTCCTTCCAGTTTGGTCTGGCAAAGTGTGTCCTAACCTGTCAAGTGCACAGCAGATGTTTCAATTTACAGGCAGGCAGACACGAAAACACAAATTAATCATCGCATAGTTTGTGTATCGGTTCTTCCCAAGAGAAGACGAAGCCTTCCATTTATACTTGAAGACGTGCCTGTATGGTGAATATTGTGATCGATCAACTAAAGGAAAACAAGTTTACCCTGGTGCCCGAGACAATGTCGACACCATGTTTGGCATGGTTCAGAGCTTGGACCATCGACAACAGAGTTGTCCGTGCATCACGCTCCTCGTACACGCTCGTCAGATAATTATGCAACTCTATGACACCCTGGTTAAACATTGGATGACGAGTAGTTCATCAATAAAGTACAAAAGATTGCTGGGCTATCTGTAAAATGAAGGCATGGAGGGATGGCACTATGGCACAATAAACATCTACCTTCTTGTCCATTTCAGCAACCTCATTCATCACTCCTTTGAACCATTCAAATGACAACGGCTCGCGAGTAACCCAGTAAAAATGTGCACGGCTTGTTCTATATGCTCTCTTCCTGTTGCTACTTGCCGTTGAGAAACTGAAGCTATTGGCACTGTCCTCGGACCTACTAGTTTGAGTAGTCTCCATTGCCATGTCCTAATAGTTACAGAAAATCATGTAATCTATAGAGGGAAGCATCTCAGGAAACTGTCAAAATGCCAGCAAAATAGGTTGAAGCAAATACCATCAATTCGTCAGCTAGCTTAGTATTGTTAAGTAGGTCCCTTAGAATGCTTATGAACGGTGTTGCTCCAATTCCGAGGCCAACAAGAAGCAGAACATCATAGTTTCTGAAATCCTGTGCAGGGGCACCATATGGACCATCTACGAGCAATTTTGGCAAGGGATTGGTTCTTGGTTCTTCCGCGCCTAACTCGCTGAACGAAGTTCTTCTGTTAAGGTGCGGTGAGAAGCAGTTCTCAACAAATATGCGCTTGAGCTCTTGCGTCCAGTCTCCATTTGTGCGAATGTGAACCGTGAGGTAATCATCTCCAGGAGCTGAAGTGATGGAGAAAGGATGCCTGAAGAAGAAAAACAGAGCATAAGCAGGTGAATTGCTGTGCTAAAAACTAGAGTAGAGGAGAAGCAAAAGAAGGCTATACACACCATTCAAATGGAGAGATCATCGGACACTGAAGAAAGATATATTGTCCACTCCTATATCGGAATCCATAGGGCTTTGACATTGTTATTGTCAGTACACTTCCAGGTAGAAGGCACACCTGAGTGAATCAAGTTTCTATAAGAACATGCACTTGGTTACCTAGTTTCATGCCTGTTAACATATTCTGGTAAATGGATGAATATCGTGTGTACATCATTTCCTATATACATTTCACAACTACATTTACACCCCTAAAATGATATAGAAAGAAAAAAAAAAGAGCTGAAACTCATCGAACAGGTTGTCTAACACAATAAAAAATCACTGTGTTCTTATTCATGCTAGTACTAACGAGTAAACCTGTTGATTCAGAGAGAATAATACTCCGACAAGCAGAGGAGGGGGGGGGGGGGGGGGGGGGGGGGGGGGGGGGGGGGGGGGGGGGGGGGGGGGGGGGGGGGGGGGGGGGGGGGGGGGGGGGGGGGGGGGGGGGGGGGGGGGGGGGGGGGGGGGGGGGGGGGGGGGGGGGGGGGGGGGGGGGGGGGGGGGGGGGGGGGGGGGGGGGGGGGGGGGGGGGGGGGGGGGGGGGGGGGGGGGGGGGGGGGGGGGGGGGGGGGGGGGGGGGGGGGGGGGGGGGGGGGGGGGGGGGGGGGGGGGGGGGGGGGGGGGGGGGGGGGGGGGGGGGGGGGGGGGGGGGGGGGGGGGGGGGGGGGGGGGGGGGGGGGGGGGGGGGGGGGGGGGGGGGGGGGGGGGGGGGGGGGGGGGGGGGGGGGGGGGGGGGGGGGGGGGGGTTTTCTTTTTTTTTTTATTTTTATATTTAGAAGGAAAAAAAATATATATCAAAATATACTTTACTTAAATTTTTAAAAATTCCACCGTGCATTAAAAATGTTTATGTAATGTAAAAAATTGTTTGCGTAATTTGCAAAAAATATTCATATCATTCAAAATACAATATAAAAATTTGTTCACGTAATTTTTAAACAATGTTTATATCATTTACAAAATGTTCACGCATTTAAAAAATATGTTTGTGACATTGTAAAAAAAAGTACATACATTATAAAAAATTGTTCGTATAATTTTGGAAAAATGTTCCGTACCATTCAAAAAAATGGTAATGACATTTAAAAAAATGTTCATGATGTTTTTGAAAAATGCTCGATGTGTGTTTAAAAAATGCTCACCGTGTATTTAAAAAAGTTCAATCTGCATTTGACAAATGTTCAACAAGTATTCAGATAAATATTCAACGTGTATTTGGAAAATGTTCAACGTGTATCTGAAAAATATTCAACTTGTACTTGGAAAATGTTCAACATCCATTCAAAAAAGTTGACATATATTTTGAAAAATGAGAAATAAAAAATGAATAGAAAAAAGAGAAAACTAAAAATAAAAGAATCAAAAGAAAAAAAAAATGAAAACTGGCAAAGAAAAACATAGAAAAAGAAAGAAAAAAAAACGCGTGGAACCTTGTCAAAACGGCGAAAACCGATGGAAGGTTCCCTGAAAATGTCTCAGAAGCTTCCCAAAACCGCTCACTAACACACTGTATTGGGCCGGCCTGCTTTATCGATTCCTGTAGGCGAGATGGATGGATGTCTCGCAAAAATTGAGACATAGCTTTTGCGAGAGCAACTAATTAAGGAGCACTCCTTCGGGAGCCTCCCCAATGATCACTTGGGGTGGGCTGAGAGCGCGCCACTTGGCACGCTCTCAGCCGCCACCACGTGTCGCGCTCTGGGCGCTCCCTCCGGATTTTGTTTTGTTTTTATTTTTTCGCAAGCGTTTTCGGCTTTTTAAACGGTTTCTCCCGGATTTTTTGGTTTTCCACCAGGCTTTCTTAGCTTTTGGACGAAAAAAGAAAATAAAAAAATTGCATGAAAAAACGCATTTTTTTTTTGCTTCCGCGAGAGGCACGGTTTTGCTTTCGCGAGAGGCATGGCCGTGCCTCTCGGAAACGAAAAAAAAAGTATTTTTTTCCTTCCGCGAGATGCACGGTTTTGCTTCCGCGAGAGGCACGGCTGTGCCTTCGGAAACGGAAAAAACGCGTTTTCTTTTTATTTCCTCCCGCGAGATGCACGGTTTTGCTTTCGCGAGAGGCACGGCCGTGCCTCTCGGAAAACAGAAAAAACATTTTTTTTCCTTCCGCGAGAGGCACGTTTTTGCTTTCGTGAGAGGGACGGCGGTGCCTCTTTCGGAAAGGGAAAAAAAAGTGCTTCCGGTTCGGTTTTTTCATGGAAAAAGAGTTCGTCAAAACCTATCAACATGGATCTAGTTTTGAATATCTCGACGCGAGGAATCCAATGATGAAAACGGTTCGAGATTTGGACGCACGATTTAAGAGATAAAACGTTTTGAATAAACGGATCTACGAAAAAAGGGAAAACTCCCAGGTTGCGACAAGTGGCGCGCATGCAGTGCACCACTTGTCGCAACCTGGGAAGGTGGGAGTGATTTTGGAAGGAGTACTCCTCAATTAGTGATTTCGAGCTTTTGCGTGTCATGTGTGTACGTGATGGCCACAATTGATATGTATCGATCCGTGCGAGCGTTTACATAGGGATCCAAGCGGGCTGGCCCATTAGGGTACTCTGGTTTTGGTAAGCTTCCATCGGTTTTGGAAGCTTTTGGCCGGTTTTTCCTTTTTTTTTCTGTGTTCTCGTCGTCCGCTCATCTCCATTTTTCAGTCGATTTTTCATTTTATGTTTTTTATTTTATTTTTCTTTTTCTTTTTGGTTCTTTTTCAAATTTTCTTTTTTCATTCTTCACTTTTTCTTTTTCCTTTTTTTATTTAAAAGAAATTTAAACATTTTACTGTTTGTTTGTCTTTTTTTTGAATTCATGAATATTTTGTCAAATTTGAGAAAAAATTATAAATTCATGAACATTTTTTCAATTGTGTGAATATTTTTCTAATTTATGAACATTTTCAAATTCATGAATATTTTTTTAAATTTGACAACATTTTTCCTAATTCATGAACATTTTTAAATTTGCAGACATTTTTAAATTCGAAAATAATTTTTAAATTCATGATATTTTGCAAATCCGTGAACGTTTTTTATAATTTATGAACATTTTTCAATCATGAATATTTTTTCAAATTTGTGAATGTTTTTTCTTATTCATGAATATTTTCTAAATTCATGATTATGTTTTCAAACTTGTGAATGTTTTTTAAATCCATGACCATTTTTCAAATTATGAACTTTTTAACTTCATGAATATTTTTCAAATTTGTGAATTTTTTTAAAATTTGGACATTATCAAAAAAATAAATTCATGATTTTTTTTCAAATTCATGAAAATTTTCAAATTAAAAAGAAAACCCGCCAAAACAAGAAAAGAGTGAAAAAAAATTGAACTCATTTTTTATTTCAAACTAATATATTAAAAGTACAAGTGGAAAATAGAGAAGAAAAAAAAGAAAAAAACCAACAAATCATGTCTCGCCTATTGGTGCTAGTGAGCGGACGTGCCAATGGACAGGCCCACCCCATGCGGACGCGACGCCCACCTAGCGAAGCAACGCTAGCGACGCGAGCGTGCTACTCGCTTGAAGCGATACGTAGCACCTCCCCGTGATGGCCGAAGAACCACCTACGTGCTTAGTAGGTGGGCCGCTGGATTGATTCATGCTATTGCATGGCCCAAGGCATACGTTCCTAAATATGAAAGAAAGAGTCAAATAGCCTAGTTTTGGTTAGCCTTCAGTCAAAACCCAAGCATCGACCTGGGTTCGATTCCTCCAACCAGCAATCCGTTTTTCTATTTTCTCGCCCTCATCCCAGTTCTACCGGTTTTCAGCAGGTCTGGTCGCCCTAGCTCGGTTTACCCGGTTCTCAATGGCCTGGGCGCCAGACGTGCGGGCATGCGCTGATCGCAGGATCGTCATCTGACAGATTTTTTAAGGACACCAAATAAAATGAATTGTGCTTTTGCAGTCTAACCCAAAAAAATTTGATAGGGCATGAACTCTGCTCAGTTCAGTTTTTATGAGATGGCAAGAGTCCAGATGGTGCTCCGGCGACGTCAACATTGCAAAGCTGGCAACACGACACAACACTACAAGGCAAGGAGCGTAGGAGACGGGCACAGACCGGAATGGCTCGGCAGTCACCAGCACAGTTGTATCCATTCATCATGGACCGGCGACCTGGAGACCATCAGATTGCTACCGACACATGTCAGTGCGTACGCTTCCACATGGGCCATGACATCGCACGGCAGCTGCACATCTTGTACTGCAGTACACAGCTACTGTCTCGATCTTCCCCTGCCTAACTTTTTTTTTAAGAGGAAAGAGCCACATGTCCATTCATCACCTCAACAGCGTTACAACAAAGCCTTGGGCAGTCGGGAGAATACTAGAGCCTGGAGGCCCTTAGTCTCCCTTTCCCCTTTCCCCTCTATGAACAGTGAAGAGAGGCGAAGAAGAGGGCGACTCCGTTTTCCCACCGCGACCGCCGGCGAGGCTGTGGGTTCCCTTCCCCTCCACCGGCCATTCCCGCGGTGGGAGGGTGGGGGAACCCCGGTTCTCTGCTTCGGTGTGTACATAGGGTGTGGAGGTGTTGGGTTTCGGCCGGTGGCGTTGTGGAGGCGGAGATGCTACCGGAGAGAATAAAGGTGCCGGCGTTCCTTCCCTTCTGCGTCGACGTCCTTGGGGGCTTCGGCGGGGTTCGTGCGGATTTTGGTGCTCTGGATCCTCTGGGTCCAGTGAGCTGCGTTGTCTCTGGGCATGGTCACCGCGGAGAGGGTGGCTGTGCTGTGGAGAGGGTGGCCGGATCTGCTCTCCCGGCTTCTTTTGCTCTCTGTGCAGGTGTTGTTAGGTACCTCCGCTCCGATCGTCGGGCGGCTGTGGTGTGGTGGTTGGTGCGGTGGGAGGGGCTGCTGCTGTTCTTCTCTGGTGAGCTGGAGGCAGCGGTGGTTCTGTGGGCAGAGGAGTATGGGGATTGTCCCCGGCCGAGGTGCGGGAACCCGATCCTAGTTCCTGTCCGTTGGGGCGGGACTCTTTTGCGGCTCGCAAAGCCCATGGTTGGCGAAGGTGCTCCTGCTGCTCGTGGTGTCATGGCCATCGGCTCTTCCAATTCCAGCGACAATGAGATTCGAGATGGCCTGATGGAGATGGAGATGAACAGGGTCCCAGGGACTTATGTGCAATTTCTCTTTTCTTTGGGGTGCCCTGTCTTAGTTGGTGGGACAGCTGTCCCGGTTGTACCTGTGGTGCTTGTGTGTGTTGGTGTGCTCGTGTTTGTGCTGTTCGTGCTCCTTTAATTTTAATACGAGTGCCTTTCTCAAAAAAAAAAAAAACAGCGTTACAACAAACGTGGCCCCTCCCTCTCAAGGACCAGAGACATCGCTCGCCTGGAACAAAACACAGAAGACCTAGAAAAAAGAAAAATTACAAACAAGTCCTTCTAGGTCCCCGCGTCCACATTCTTCAACACCCGTCACTTCCGATCTCTACCGCCGCTGCAGCACCGGTCAGAGAAAAGAAAGTCCGGGATCCAACACACCAAGCTTCAAGAAGGTGTCATCGTAGTCGTGCTGCCTTGTGGACCTCAAACGAGCCCCACCGCTAGCAGCAGGGATCTTGCCGATGTGGATCGTCGGCCAGGGATCAACACCGCACCTCTTGGAGCTCGCCGTAGCCGAAGAACTCTAGGGCCACCTGCCTCTTTCCACCTCCCCTGTTCCAAGTCATCTGCTTCCTGGATGGCATCGACGCCGACGCGCCGGCCAACTCCTGTACACGGGAATCTCACAGGCCTCCTGGCGGCACCGAAGCGTGCATCGCCGCGACGGGAATGAGGCCGGAGAACAAAAAGCCAATACGATGTCACCGCCTCTGCCTCGCCGACAACGCCCAAGCACACAAACGCCGCCGCTATGAAAAACCGACGGAACACAACTCCACTAAGCTCCTCGTCGCCGCCGGAGACGACACCGAGAAGGGGCTAAGCTCGAGGAGAACTTATTCGCAACGCCACCGCTGCCATCCTCAAAACGCCAGCACCCGACACACTTATCCTACTATCTATGCATCCCCAGCGAAGCTTCAGGGCTCTTCCACTCTCCCATTACCGGAGCGGCGGATGGAGGCACTAGTAGAAAACAAGGCTTTGGTCCAAGCTCGATCTACAGTGGTCACTCTGTTAAATGCCCCCTGGTTGCATTACGAACTGTAACACCCCCTCTGTAATGAGCTACAGTGGTCACTCTGTTAAATGCTGAGCTACTTGTTTAGTGGGAATGATCACAGTGGAAATCATATCTCATTTCAAATTCCTTCTGAAATTCAAAGTCATGTTGCAAATGAAAATAAAGTTGCACAAAAGTTGCCGGAAAAATGTTCATCATTTAGCCAAAATTCCATAACATTTAATTATTAAGGAAAATAACATCACCCATATGCTAAAATGGACAATAGCATTTATAACAGTGCCAAACCAGCAATTTAATTTGCAAGTACAATTATGAAAAATGCAAATGAATTTCACTGGCCTCCAAAATATTTGTGGCAGTGCCTAAAAATGCATTGGATTTAATGGGCCAAGTTCCATAAATTTTGCAAAATCATTTGGATGCCCAAATAAATCTTTTTCCTTCTCTGTTATTAAATAAAAGAAAAGGCAGAAAAGAAAAAAAGGGGCAAAACCACTTACCTGGCCTCTGGGCTGAGCCGGCCCAGCCCAACTGGGCCTCCCTCACCTGCTCCCCTCCCCGTGCCGCCTACGCCATGGCCAGGAGCTCGAGCTCCGGCCACTGGCTGCCACGGCGCCGGGGCAGGTAGCCCGAGGGGATAAGGCCAGGGACCCGTTCGTTCCCCCTGGCCGCCGCCCTCATTCTCCCCTCTCCCCTCTCTCGCGTGCTCGCTTGCTTTCCTTCCTCTCTGTCCCGAGCAACCGCCACCGCCCTCCGCCGTTTTCACGGCCACCGGCGGCGCCGTGCCCACCGACCCTGTCCTCAAGCTCCGCCAGCTTCCTCCTCTTCACCTGGTGCCTTCGGTTGGAGTTGGGGAGCACCGCAGCTACCGAATCGTCATCGTCCCCATCTCCGACCACCGCAACCTCTCCGCCTCGTTTCACCGCCGGTCTGCGCTCCTAAGCTGTCGCCGGCCATCATGTGCCGCTCGGTGAGCATTCGCGCCCCTTTCCTTTCCCCTGGGCGCTCGCGTTGGGGCTCTAGCTAACTGCTACACCGCCACGCAGCTGCCGCGCTCCAGCCGCCGCCTGGCCGGTACCTGCCGCGGTCCCCGTGCCCCTTCTCGTTCCCTGGTCCCGTCGCCGTGCTCCTAGAACGCCGGGGATGCGCGTGCGCTCACCAGTTTGCCTCGGGCGAGCTCCTAGGCTCGAACCCGAGTGCGCCCGAACGTCACCGCCGCCTACGCCCATCGCCGACGCCCCTGCCGTCCATCTCAGCCGCCGTGGCCACCACCGTTGGACGCACGGCGAAGTGCCCGATCGAACGCAAGAAACGGCACGCTAAATGACCCACCGTACGCGATTTCCGGCCACCGCCCGAGCGCGCCGCCGCGCGAAAGGCTCACCAGAGCAGGTTCGGCGCCGGCTGCCAGCGTGGCCAGGCCTGGGGCCCACCCCAGGTCGTTGCCAGTGGGGCCACGGCCCCGTTTGATCGCGTTGACCACGGTCAACGCGCGACACTGTTCATCTGTGCCACTGACATGTGAGCCCCAATTGACTAATTACTGTTTTAGTTAATTAAGTTAACTCTTTTAATTAGTTAAGCCACTGACAAGCCGGGCCCACTAGTTAATCCTCTGTTAGTTTAATTTAAATCTATGTTAAGCCCACAGTGACTGACAGGTGGGTCCCACCTGCCAGTTTGACCAGTCAACTGGTCAGTTGACTGCTGACACTGTGATGACCTCAGCATGACATCATATTCCTAATTTAGCAATTCTGTTAATTTAAATAATCTCAGAAAATTGCTAAAACTTGTAAAATTCATAGAAATTAATCCGTAGCTCCGATGGAAAAACTTTCTAACTGAAAGTTGCTCAGAAAAATCCCACGAATTCAACTGTGCTATCTGTTTCCGTGTCAGGGCCCTCTACGTAGGTGAACCCACAAGTTTTTGCCCGTTTCCGGTAGATGAATAGTGCATACATGCCGGTTAATAATTCCAACTTTAATCCTAAAATAACTAAATTGGTTTATACATGCTTTTAGGCAACAGTGCACTGCACTTTAGCATGGCATGCTCTGTGTTGCATATGATTGCTGTGTATTTATTTGTTTCCTCCCCCTCTTCTCTCTCGGTAGATCCCGGTACTGACGTAGCCCCCGAGACTGACGCTGCTCCTGACGTCGACTACACCCCTGACGACCAGTCCTTTGCAGCAGAGCCTCCAGGCAAGCAAACCCCCCTTGATCATTCCTATATCGCCCATTCCATTCTCTCTCGTGCTTGCATTAGATTTTGCTACTGTAATTGATTGCTCCTATTTCGGATGCATAGCCTGATTTTGTAACCTGCAATTGTTACCTACCTGTTTATCCTATGTGCTTAGTATAGGTTGGTTAGTGATCCACCAGTGAGCCCCTCACTTTGTCCCAGTTGCCCCGCTAGATTATTAGATGACTCGATCTACGTGATCGACTTCCAGAGCCCGACACATCACATCACCCCCCTTAATTGTACGGCACTGCAGGGTTACTATCGAGTGCCGAGGGTGATACCTCGTATAGCACTTCTGATGTTAACTTTGTAGTGTAGCTAATCGGTCATGGTCGTCGAGGGTGATTCCTCCTTCACCACTCCCGATAACGACTCTGTCGTACAATCCTTCAGGTGTGAACCATCGAGGGTGATTCCTCCTTAGTTCACCTTGTCAGTTACATTGAGTGGGAATCCATCGAGGGTGATTCCTCGGGTTTTCCACCTTGGTGTTATGGACACACGGTTACTATGACTTTACCCCTGGACCATGATAAAGTCGGGTCGGCCCTGAGGGGTACCCGCGCGAGCAAATGTTGTGAGTGATGTGGAGTCGGGTTGACCTAGAGGGTACCCGCGAGTGATAATTACGTGGCGCGGCCGGGCATTCTTAGCCCTTGCCGCAAGTCCACGAGATGGGGCGACGGGGTCACATGATCGTGAGTCTCTTCTCGTTACCGCGCGCTCCCAATACACTAACGGTTTGGATATTTGATCCGAGTAGGCCTCTGGCCTTTTCGCACTAACCATCATGCGAGAATAAATATGGGTACTATGTGTCGTATGTATCAGCCAAAACTCTCTAGACGTCAGCGACTGAGCGGCGCACGCCGAGTTGGACTGGAACGCCCGCCCTTGTTTAAGGGGGCTAGGTCTGCTCACCGGCCGCGTACGCAACGTGCAGGAGTGCAAAGGGCGATGGGCCCAAGACCCCTGCGCGCATAGGAGACAGTCCGGCGTGCTGACCTCTCTGTTGAGCCTAGGTAGGGCTGCGGCGTGTCGTTTTGACCGAGGCCGGGCAGGACTCAGAAAAGTGTGTCCGGCCGGAGTTAATCGAGCGTGGTGGGTAAGTTGGTGCACCCCTGCAGGGAAATATATCTATTCGAATAGCCAGATACTTGGTAACGGACACTCGGAGTTGTATCCCGATCGATACAACTAGAACTGGATACTGGGAATGATAAATGGATATGATGGCTTCGAGATTGCTTTCTCACAGGGAGTCAAGAAATGATCTCTGGGCGCTAATGCTACAACATACTTGTTAATTATAATATGCTATTCTGTACTCTTCTAAATGCCGCAAGATGCTTGAAGATGCTAGTCTTCGATAGGACTAGGCCTTCTCTCTGTTCTGGCATTTCTGCAGTCTAGCCCACAGATACAGCCTTCTTTTGATAATGTTGCATACATAGAATATATCTGATGTAAGTCTTGCTGAGTACTTTGGATGAGTACTCACGGTTGCTTTGCTCCCTCTTTTTCCCCTATACCCATTTGATGCGACCAGATGATGGAGCCCAGGAGTCACCTGCCCCCGCCGACGACTACTACTACCACCCCGAGGGTGGTTACTACTACGAGTTCGGAGGGTCCCAGGCTGGAGGCATGCGCCTTTTTGACCTTAATCGTTGTTTTGCCCCGCCTTCTTAAGGCCTATCTGTTTTATCTTTTATGTCTGTACTCAGATATCTAATGCTTCCGCTAACGCTTGTAAGTGAGCTTATATATTCGAGCCCTCGAGGCCCCTGGCTTGTAATATAAAGCTTGTATGACTTAAATTTGTGTTTAGAGTTGTGTTGTGATAACTTTCCGTGAGTCCCTGATCTTGATCGTACACATTTTGCGTGTATGATTAGTGTACGGTCGAGTCGGGGGCGCCACACGAACCGGCACTAATGTGAGCATTAGTCCCGGTTCGAGCGGCTAGGGCGTCGGTCGGGGCTCGGCAGGCATCAGTCCCGGTTCAAATGGGACCTTTAGTCCCGGTTGGAGACACCAACCGGGACTAACGGGGTTGAGGCTTTAGTCCCGGTTGGTGCCACCAAACGGGACTAAAGGGGTTCTGAAAGTTTCTTTTCTGTTTTTCCATTTGTTTTCTGTTTTTTGTTTCTGTTTTAAATTGCTTATATCTTTTAGGACATTTGATGTTTTTGAGTGATTCTTTTTTGCATTAGATTCAAAATTTTGTCTAGTTTCTGTTTGTGCCGTTAGTTTTCAAATTTAAATGGTTTAAATTTGAATTTATTTAAATTAGGATTTATTTGGTTATTTTTAGAATAATTTAAATTAGGATTTTAATTAAACAGTACTGTTTTGCTTATATAGTTGTTTTAGTCATTTAATTGTTGTTTTTAGTTATTTTTAGTTAGTTCTTTCTGTAAATTTTAACATGTTGTAGTATGCTTCTGTTAGACAACAATAGATTAAAGGGGGGGGGGGGGGGGGGGGGGGGGGGGGGGGGGGGGGGGGGGGGGGGGGGGGGGGGGGGGGGGGGGGGGGGGGGGGGGGGGGGGGGGGGGGGGGGGGGGGGGGGGGGGGGGGGGGGGGGGGGGGGGGGGGGGGGGGGGGGGGGGGGGGGGGGGGGGGGGGGGGGGGGGGGGGGGGGGGGGGGGGGGGGGGGGGGGGGGGGGGGGGGGGGGGGGGGGGGGGGGGGGGGGGGGGGGGGGGGGGGGGGGGGGGGGGGGGGGGGGGGGGGGGGGGGGGGGGGGGGGGGGGGGGGGGGGGGGGGGGGGGGGGGGGGGGGGGGGGGGGGGGGGGGGGGGGGGGGGGGGGGGGGGGGGGGGGGGGGGGGGGGGGGGGGGGGGGGGGGGGGGGGGGGGGGGGGGGGGGGGGGGGGGGGGGGGGGGGGGGGGGGGGGGGGGGGGGGGGGGGGGGGGGGGGGGGGGGGGGGGGGGGGGGGGGGGGGGGGGGGGGGGGGGGGGGGGGGGGGGGGGGGGGGGGGGGGGGGGGGGGGGGGGGGGGGGGGGGGGGGGGGGGGGGGGGGGGGGGGGGGGGGGGGGGGGGGGGGGGGGGGGGGGGGGGGGGGGGGGGGGGGGGGGGGGGGGGGGGGGGGGGGGGGGGGGGGGGGGGAAATAATTCAAAGATTTAAAAATTAGAAAAAAAAACTTAAAAAATAAAAAAAATAAAAAAAATTTCAAATAAAAAATTTCAAAAAAATTCCTTTAGTCCCGGTTGGTGTTACTAATCGGGACTAAAGGTGGAGCCTTTAGTCCTGGTCCTCCAACCCCGCTCCAGACAGCGGCCACGTGGAGCCCCTTTAGTCCCGGTTCGTAACACAACCGGGACTAAAGGTGGGGGCCTTTAGTCCTGATTGCTTAGTCCCGGTTGGGAAACCGGGACTAAAGGCCCTTACGAACCGGGACTAAAGGCCCGTTTTCTACTAGTGAGGGAGGAAGGAACCCCAGGATCTGCCGGCGGCAGAGTGAGGGACACTGAATCCTCCCTTTTCGCCTCTTTCAGCAACTGCAACGGAAAAGGGGAGAAAGAGAGACATCATGCTACTTTTGTGTTTCCCCTGTCTACCTCACACGAAAGGCTTCGAACGCGGCCTATTTATGATCCTAACCGGACAGATCGACCTGAGAATAAAAAGCAGTTTATTACTGCATTTGTAACCTCCATAGGATAGAGTAGCGCTTACTCTACAATCTATTTTGTTTTTCTCCCCCCCTCCTCACACACCAAAAGGGTGTGTTCCTAATTTCTTCCCTTTGTACATATGTAACATATCTTAATCAGCTAATATATATGCAGTAGGAGCCTTTCCTACTGTTTCAATGGTAAAAAAAAAAATACCCGGACAGATCGACCATCCTGACCCGACCGAACTGTCATGCACGGCTTGGCTCCAGTTCGACCCCGGCGCCGCCGACATCAATATATTATATCCTTGTCTAGTACTGGTATCACCACATGCTGCAACAGCAGCAGACATGGAGCACTAATTGGCTCAGCAGCTATCTTGTTTGTTCAAACTAACGACTATTCTCCTTTCAATGAAAAAAAATCTCGGTCTAGCCTTTTATTTACTGTTGGAATGCCCATGTTAGGGAAAAAAGGCGAGACTGAGTATGGCATAAATGATGCAACAATAATAACATACTGGACCTTTCTCTCTCCTCTGTCCAGTTTCTTTAAGAGCCTTCCCGAAACCCCCGGCTCCCCTCTCCACTCCCTCCGGTGGCGGCGCCGCCCGAAGTGGGGAAGGGAGCTCTGCTTGTGTTTGGCCTCTTGCCATGGTTTGGCTTTATGCCATCGTCTGGCTCTATGTCGTGGGATGCTCAGCCATTGCCGCTCGCGAGCAGCGCGCCGTGGTCACCGACGTCTCCTTCTGCATGTCCTCCAAGGTGGAGACAAGGGGAGGGGGCGGATCTAGTGTTAGCCCTCTTAATAAGCTCGTAGTGGCGCCATCACAAGCCGTTGAGCCGATCTTCTTGCTTGCTCCATGCCGTCGAGGTGGTAGAGAGGGGTGTGGTAGGAGATCCGGCAATGGTTTGTTTTGCTGCTGCTATGCCTTGTTGGAGCCCAGCTTCCAGCGGAGGTGGTGTCAGAACCTGTCACAGAAGAGGAGCTCCTCGCCCTCTGCCACTCTGTACACCCTCAAATTGGAGAAGATGCTACAGATGGGGACCATGAGCATCAACGATGGTGGTTTTGGAGAAGCGACGACGCCCATGGTCGCTGCCAGTCTCCTCCGAAGAGCCGTCGTACTCTATGGCCGAAGGGCGGCCAAGTTTATTCCTCCTGGCCATGATGCCAAAGGGGAGGCAGTGTTGCTTCAGGGTGGTGTCCATGACTTTCTGCAGTGGAGGTCTCGCAGGGCCAAGTGGTCTTGTCCCCGGCACCTGTGAGATTAGTTCTACTCAGGAGCAATTTCAGAGCCGATTGCTTTTTTCCATCTCTGTTAGGGGTCCTCTTTGCAAGTATTTGGGACTTATGTGTAATTTTTAACTTTTTAGGGTCCTGCTTGTAAGTTGTACTGCTCCACCGCTTTGATTTAATGCAGTACTGGGTCCCTCTGGACCCTCACTACTGGGAAAAGACTTATAGGTGGGGTCACATTAGTGACGGGCGAGGTCTGGCACCCGCCACTACTATTTTGGCAAAGTACTAGTGGCGGATGAAAAATGCAGCCGGCCACTGCTATACGGACAGTAGTGGCGGGCGCAAATGGCCACCCGCCACTCGTCAATTTTTACAAAATTAGCCGTGGGACAAAAGCAGCAGTGGCGGGCAGCAAACTACCGCCCGCCATTGGTTTGTGCTATACCAGTGGCGGGCAGAAAGTTTGCCTGCCACAGCAATATTTTGCTGACCCGCGCCAAATCTTTCCAAAATTTTCAAACTTATCAGTGACGGGCAACCACGAGCGCCCGCCACAGATATAGTAAGTAAGGAAAGTGCTTAAAAAATCATATTTATTAAACCCAGAATAGTCTAAAATTTGAGCATGGCACTTTGAATGGTGTGTATTAAACATAGAAAAAGTTTGAAGGGGAAATGATGTAAAAAAAATTGAGTTCTATGTGGAAGGCGGCGGTTTTTCGTTCGAAACCTTGATACTTCGACGGAGAGTGTTCAGTTTGTACACGAAGTGCATCAGATATTTACCGTAACGATCTTAAATTTTTACCACACCCTATAGGGGTCATATGATGAACTCATGACAAGTTTCATTCTCTTCGGAGCTCATTTGCATGTTATTCAGAACCGAAGAGCATTTTGCCATTTTTAGTGGCCAGAAAATCAATTAATGCTTAAAAAATAGCAAACCAACTCAAAAAGTGGTCAAATTTGAGCATGGCACTTTGAATGGTGTGTATTAAATATAGAAAAAGTTTGAAGGAGAAATGATGTAAAAAAATGAGTTCTATGTGGAAGGCGGCGGTTTTCCGTTTGAAACCCTGATACTTCGTCGGAGAGTGTTCAGTTTGTACATGAAGTGCATCAGGTATTTACTGTAAAGATATCAAATTTTTATCACACCCTATAGGGGTCATATGATGAACCCATGGCAAGTCACATCCTCTTCAGAGCTCATTTGCATGTTATTCAGAACCGAAGAGCATTTTGCCCCTTTTAGTGGCCAGAAAATTAATTAATGCTTAAAAAATAGCAAACCAACTCAAAAAGTGGCAATAGATCCACATGACTCTAATTACGTACTAAATCCAACCCCATAAAATAATAGGAACATAAAACTACCCATAAAACAAAAACGCACTTAGAACAAACAAAAAATTACAAAAAAATAAAATCAGTGGCGGGTGGCCGGTAACACCTGCCATTGGAGTGGTACTATATTGGCGGGCCATTTGCGGAGCCTGCCACAGCAACTTGTTAGCTGTGGCGGGCATTTTTTTGTGCCCGCCAGTGGTGGGCTTGGCCAGGACTTAATTCAATTCCCCCCGCGCCCCCTTCCCCCCAAATCTCAAGCCGCCCTCCTCCCGCCCAAATCCTAGCGTTTGTGCTCCGCCGTCGTGCCCGTGCTCTGATCCCCGCCGTCATCGCCCCACCTTCATCCACCGTCGCTGTCGCGCCCGCCGTCGTCCCCGTCTTGCCCACCGTCGTCGTTGTCGCGCCCGCCGCCGCTGCCGTCACCGCCGCCGTCGCGCCCGTGCTCCCCGCCGCCGTCGCCCCACCTTCGTTCGTCATCGCCGTCGCTCCCGCCCGCCGTCGTAAGACATCCTCCCTCTCCCCTCGCTTCTCTCATTCTTCTGTCGGTAGATGCACTAGGACCCGCCGGAGGCTTGCCGCCCCCCGGGTACTCGCAGCCGCCGGGGACTCGCCGCTGCTTGGATGGATGTAGTTGCCAGAGCCTGGCCGCCGCACCCCGCAGAAGGCAGACCTAGGCGATGCGCTGGGTTGGGTCACGTACTGCTGGTGCTCATGCTTGTTGCGTGGATACAAAATGGGAATTTTTTAGGAGACTGAATGATATAATCGGGTTCTATACTAACCAGGATTTCGACTGGATTGTTTCTAATTTTAGTATTAAGAATTCCATGTGTAGCTCATGATAGTAAATGATTGTTTTCTAACTATAGCTAGAATTAAGGCATGTAATCAGGCAAGGTATAAACTAAAGCAATCTCAAACCGTTTTCCCCCAGATCCTAACGTGTAGTGTGTAGTGTGATGGTGAATAAAATTTGTCGAGTAAATTACTGTGTAGTGTTTAGTGTGTGATTGGATAAATGCATGCTTTTTCTTGTGTAGTGTGATGATTCCGTATTCAAATTGAAATACGGAGGCCTCCAATTCTTCAATTTTCAAAATTTGCAGGGATTCAAGAATGGGTGCCAACGTTTTGGCGAAACGTTGATTAATTTCCGTTTCGCCAGATTTCTGGCACTCAATATGTTTAATTTTTTAGCAAAGGTCATGCCGATTTTCTCCATCGATTTTTAACCTATTAAGCCGTCAGCCTCTTCTCTCCGGTGAGCTGAGATGTTATCAAATATTAATTGAATAAGCTAGTATATCAAATATCATGTTCACAAATGTCTGCGCCTCTCGCCGCAACAGGCATGGCCGCCTACTCCAACGCAGCTAGGCTGACCCCGCCGCCAGCGGCCTCCTCTTCCTCCGAGCCGGACGCCACTGCCGCTCCCACCGCCTCCTCGCGCTTCAGCGGGCTAAATCTCCCGGTAAGTTAAAGTACTCTAAGGTTCGTGCACATTGTTCATTGTAAAACATAAAGTAAACTGTGATGTGCATATCTTCAAACTTTGCATATTTGTGATGAACTGTGACATGCATTGTAAAATAAACTGTGATAAAGTTAAAGTACATATTTGTGTTACACTAAAAACTGTGTGTGCATATCTTCAAACTTTACAGGGCTTCAAAATGAGTGCCGAAATTCTGGCGAAATGTTGATTAATTTCCGTTTCGCCACATTTCTGGCACTCAATATTTTCAATTTTTAGCAAAAGTCATGCCAATTTTTCCATCCATCCATAAATTTTAATGCTTTCTATTTAATTTCTCAACATGAATGTAGGCAATGAACCAAGAATGCCCATGGTGTGGCGACAACAGGATAGGTGCGCGCCACCGGATGGTTATCACTTGCAATGAAATCTGCATAGATCTTCAGGAGGACTTTCTAGAGATGATGGTATGTTTTAATTAAACTTGTGTTGTGAATGATGAGTTGCTCACATATATAAAATTGTGCCAAAAAATGTCTAATTGTTGTCTTTCTTTCAATTATGCTTAGTGCATCCCTTGTTGGGGAAGGGCCGACTTCATACATAGGACGGACCTGCCCATTGAGGTGGAGGGCACATTTGAGCTGAAGATGGCCATGTTTAAAAATGGCACACCCTTGACCCTGATGGTCACCAACGAGGCACACCGAACATATTTTAGTGGCCCTCAGTGGAGAGAGATTGCAACGGAATTACGGATGCAAGCTGGGAAGGCGTTCATGCTTGTACTTGACGAAGTAGATGACAACGACGACAACGTCTATATGTGGTTCAACACCCCCCAATCATCATAGCAGTTTCAGTGTTGATCCCGAGTTCGTACGTGTAGTTCTATTGTACTAGCACTTCATTGAACATATATGTTGTATGCGGTTATCATATTGTTATGTGTAAGTGTTAAACATAAGAGAGTTGTTAAACTAAAATGTGTTCTTAAACTATTACTGTTAAACTATATTGTGCCTTCTACGATAACTATTACTGTTAAACTGAAAAACGCTGCCACGGCAACGCTTTTTCTTTTGTCCTGGCAATATCTATCACTGGCGGGCGCTAAGTGGATCCCGCCACTGCTACAAATGTTGCCAGTGGCGGGGGCCTCGCCCGTCACTAATGACTAGTTTGCAGTGGCAGGAGGTCAGTGGCGGATGCCCCTAATCGCCTCGCCCGTCACTGATGGCCATTTGGCGCCCGCCACTGCTAGCCTGTTCTGCAGTAGTGCATACCCTTGTTAAAAAAAGTATGGCATAAACGAAGAGCCACATGGACGGACTTTGTTTCAACAGGGAAACACATTCCCTGAACATTCTTTCTTTTCTTGGCGCGCGGTTCCTGTCACGAGTAATGTCAAGTAGGCATTTGATGGGCGTGTGTGAGGGTGTGCGCGTGAGACTCCCTGAACATTCTTTCTTTTCTTGGCGCACGGTTCCGTCACGAGTAACGGCAAGTCGACATTTGATGGGCGTGTGTGAGGGTGTGCACGTGAGACTGTGAGATAGCGCGACATGGTCCGTTTCTAGAAGATGGCAACATAAAGCAGCGCAAGGAAAACAACCAAACCCCTCAAAAACGGCGTTTGCAAATAAAGGGAAAAGCGACCGGGGCCCTATCGCGCACGGGCAGAGAGCCTCTTTTTTTTTTTTGGGGGGGGGGGGGGGGGGGGGGGGGGGGGGGGGGGGGGGGGGGGGGGGGGGGGGGGGGGGGGGGGAAAAAAAAAAAACCCCAGAAAACCGTCAACCTCGCGAAAGCTGCACGCCGCGATCGTCGACACTACAGACATCACAATGGTGAAAAGAACCGGGAAGAAGAGCATGGACCGCAATTGTAGTGGAATGGAAGGTTTATTTACTGGAAACGTGCGTACGTACGTACCGTTTTCTCGTACCAGCGGTGGACAAGGAAGAGGAAGTAGCCGTGGACGAGGAGGAGCAGGTAGACGATGCCGAGGAGGTGGTGCGAGTACCAGAACGCGTTGAAGCCTGCCAGGCGGTTGAGCGGCCCCGGCAGCCGCGACTCGCCCTTGCGGAACGGGTGCGTGGCCAGGGTGAAGGACACGGTCATGAGCACCACCATCGCGATGCCCGTCACGCCCACCGCCCCGGAGATGAGCCCCGCGTACGAGGGCTTCTCGGCGCCGAACGCGCCTGCCACCAGCCGGTACTCCTCCAGCCCCGACGCGATCACCCGCGGGAAGTCGCACGCCAGATGGTTCCCCGCGTGTAGCGTGATCCCCACCACGATCGCCGTTGCGATCATCTGAAACAAACCAACAATTTTTTTTTAAGACGTGTGTTAGGGCATGTACAGTGGTGTACAGTCAGCCGTCTATAAGAGGTGCCAACTAGGATATTTGATTAGGTGGAGGAAAGAGAATAAGGAGAGAGAAGTAGTCCGTCTAGAATTGTAGACGGTCGATAGCCCAGGAATTTCGCTCGCTATCGACAGCGTTTTCCCATTGTATGAGGGCGTCTGCAACTCTAGTCTTTTCTCCCTTCACGAATGATCCAATATTCCAATTCCAATACTGCTGAAGAGCGATATGATCGTCGATGTGGAGCTCCTGTCACTGTCGCCGGCGGTGAGACAGTCCTTGAGGAATGAGGAGGGAAGATGATGTGACAAGCAGCTGGCCGTTCGCGATCACCACCAGAGCTTAGCGGACGTTCGCGAATCCGTCGCATGCCACCAGCGCCTAGATCTCCTTCGCGGCCGCAGCCGTCGGCTCCATCCCACCGCCATCGTTCTGGATTTGAAAACTTGGAGAGATGATTACAGGAGTGGAGCTCACATGAATGATTACGGCCGATGTGGATGAACAATTGTTTAGAAGGATGGCCAAAATCATGTTGGCTTCTGATGGCTAGTGAGGAATCAGAATCGATCCATCTTTTCCCCCTTCGTCTCTTTGCCATATTCCCTGCGTTCACCATGGCCGCAGTGCAGAGCTTCTTGCTGCCGCCCTGTGAAGCAAAGTTCGGCCATCTCCATGTTCGCATGACTCCACACATGACCTGCCTGATGGTTTTGGCAGATTGAAATCATTCTTTCGGGGATTTGAATGGATACATACCGGACAAAAATTAACGTATAGTCTACCCTGTAGTATTTATTATCTGAGTTTCTTGCCTCCGTAACCACCTTGCTAATTGTGTAGACACCAAAACAGACGTCGCATTGTGGCAGCTGTCTTTAGCCCTGTCTAGAGATGATATGGCAGAACTACTGACAACTGTTGGCTAGACACTATTGTACATGCTTGTGGAACCGTTCCGCACATTGTGAGGCCAGTGCCAAAGCCAGATTCGTGGGAACCGGAGCAGGCAGTTGCATCGATGCCAAATATACGGAGCGTATAAAAAATATGACCCTGCTTTTTACGGCTGGGAAGCGTTCACTTCACGGTAAAGGATAGAGTTTTCTATTTAAATTTGTGTCAGTTGGGCTCACTTGGGAGTAGATTTGGCTCATGGCTACGTTGTAGACAGTAGTTGGCACCGATGCCTACCAAATGTTTACGTGGCCAATTTTGCGTTTGGCACGTAGTGGTTGCCCTTAGGTGCACGATGCCCAGCCAGCAATTTACTCCGGACATTTGTCGTCCGGCCTGACACGACTTTTCTGTTTGGACTCGAGGTTTACTGCTACTGGGGTAAGGGAGGGATCTGCTGTGCATTTTGGATTTTGCCTCCCACATGCCATGAGCGAAATGATTGGACCACAGCAGCATATATAGATGTTGCATATAGAACGGAACAAAGTTTATAAGCGCGTTGCCACGTCGGACGGCGACGATATCTGCAGGAGCGTACCTTGTGGAAGGTGATGTTGTCGTCCAAGGGGACGAAGAAGCGGGCCCAGGATGACCGGAGCCACGTGAGCGTGTTACGGCAGACGGGGAGGAGGACGAGCGCCATGTTGAGCTTCAGCGTCTCGGCGGCGCCCTTGGCCGTCGGGAGGCAATAACCCATCACCTGGAACCCCGCCGTAAGCCGGTACTGCACGAACTTCCACATGAACAGCGCCGCCATCGCCGCGAACCACAGCGCCAGCACCCACGTGCGACGCCAGTTCTCCTCCGTCGCCACCCGCACCCGCGACGCCGCCTTCTTCACGCCCCGGCCCCACCCGCGCCGCCGCTCCCTCATCCCTCCTCCCCATGTCTGCGCGCCGCTGTCATCTTCTCCTCTGGCTGCAGCACCACCCGCCGCCGGCACGGCCCCGCCGACGCCGAGGTTCTGGCTCCACTGTGTGCCGCTCGCCGTGCTCAGCGGCCGGCTGTAGTTCATGTACGTGTCGCGCTGGAGCAGCAGCGTCTCCAGCTGCCACAGCTGGCAACCGACCAAGACAAAAGACATCACACGTGTCATCGTCCAGATGGCTGTATACGTAATGCCTGCATAATTAAGGCCGAACACGTGTGGTACGCACCTCAATGTAGCCGAGGCTCTCCGGGTCGAGCTCCTCCATGATGAGCGACGCGTACTCCTCCGCCTCCTCCTTGAGCTTCGCGAGCTTGTTCGCCGACACACTCAGAACGATCAGCTGCTCGATCAAAAAGATCAGAAGAAATTTAACTTGGGATTTGATGAGTGAAGCAGAAGCAGCAGCAGCAGCAGCACGACATGTGAAAGTAACAGTTTTTTTTTTTCCGAATAAAGAAGCTTCTTAACGTTAATGGGGAGGTGAAAACAAAAGAACTTGAGGAAAGCGTTTAAACAAGTCACCTCCCGTACTTCCTCCCTCGTTATCCTCCCGTCCACGTTGGTGTCCACCCTGAATTTGGGCCAAGAACGGCAAAAGAAGAAGAAGAACAAGCATATCAATGATCCGGGATGGGAGAGCTCGCATTGGAAGTCGGGAATGATCGATTAATTTCAGTACATGTCGAAGAAGATCTGGAGCCGCGCGTCGAAGCTCTGATCGGAGATCTGGAGCCAGAAGTCGTAGAGCTCCTCCTTGGTGATCCGCTCAAGGTTTTGCCGCCGCCGCCGGGCCAGCGCGTCGAAGATGCCCTCGGCGAACTCCTTCGAGTCCACCATTCCTGATGATCGATGGATGGAGAGAGACATGCACGGCCAAGAACATCGCGATTAATCACACATGTTAGGATAACACTGGCACGGACTGCAATTGCAGCCAAGAAACGATGTAGTTGTAATGAACAGTGGAGTGGGATGATGTACCGATGCATTCGCCGAAGTTGTCGCGGGAGAGGAGGCCGTCGCGGGCGAGGGCGTTGAAGCGCTCCTCAACACGGCGCCAGAGCTCGGCTGCCTCGACGGAGCCGGTGGTGCGGCTGATGAACCGGAGGCCCTTGAGCGCGCGCTTGGCGCCGGCGCGCGACCGGTTGACCCGTGCCTCGATGCGCCGCCGCTCGCGCGCCGCCATGGCCGCCTCCCGCCGCAGCTCGGCGGGCGTGGGCACACGCGGCGAGGGCAAGGGCGCGGGCGAAGGCGACGACAGCCACGCGAACTTCTTCCGTATCCGCGACGACGTGGACGAGCACCGGCTGAGGGCGCTTCCTCCTCCCAGCGCCTCCGGTGTGTGCGGCATCGCGGTGGCGGTGCCGTAGAGCGCGGCGCTGGTGGGCGTGACGCTGCGAACCACCATGGACTCCTCGTCGAGCTCCAGTATGACCTCCAACAGCTCCCCATATGCCGTGGTGAAGGACTCGTTGTCGGAGGTGTCGGTGTTGGTGGTCTGGTCGTCGGCAAGGCAGTCCGCGACGCCGCGGTGGCCGGTCCGCTGCGCGTTGCTCCCGCGCGATGGCGTCCACATGGCCGCGCCGCGCGCCCCCTCGCCCAGCGCACGCGAGCGGAGGAGGAAGAAGAAGCAGCAGAATAAAAATCCTCTGGCTTTCGGTGGGGGCTGCAATGGTGGTTGCGTCCTCTTGTATTATGAATTTATGATACGCAATGCTCGCTTGTTATCTCGCGCGTCGGGGGCCGGTGATCACCTGATCCTCCCAGCACTCCTCTTTTCTATTCTTCTGTACGCACGCACGCGCACGCGCTCGCGGTTTTGCTTGGCTTCGCGGTGCCCCGTTGTTGCGTTCCGCCACGCTCGCCTTTGCCTCTGGACGCTGCTGCCTCGCGCGAATGCTTCATCTTTTTATACGAAGGAGACATATTTTTTCTGCCCGTTGCTGTGCCGCTCGTCGTCCCCGAGCCCCCGAAACGAGCAGCGGCCTGCGGGTGCCACGAGTTGCCAAAAAGCCATCCGGACCTGGTGCCTTTAACGGGCCAATGACACGGCATCACTAATTTCATTGTTAGTAAAGGGTGTATAAGCGAACCAACCTGTGATCGGATGATTACGTGGACAGTGGTATCCTCAGCCCATCAGGATTCAAGTCCTGGTGCTCGCATTTATCCTAGGTTTATTTCAGGATTTCTGGCGATGCGCGTTCAGTGGGAGGAGACGTTCCCGTCGACTACAAGGCGCCTACGGTGACTTCGTAAAATCTCAAGATGATATGCCGGCTCAGTCTCTCGGAGGTGCTCATAGGGGTAGGGTGTGCGTGTGTGCGTTCATAGGGGTGAGTGTATTCGCGTATATATGAGCGCTTGCGTCTGTACTGTGTTAAAAAAAAGTAAAAGGTGTACAAAGCAACACATTAAACCTTTGTCCACTTTAGAAAAAAAAACTCAAAATAACCAACTTGTGACTTTTAACCGGTGAGAAGCTCATATGATGTCTTCTTGAGGAGCTTGTGGAGGTAGGGGCGATTGATGGTGTGGCATGCGGTGTTGACAGCTTTGGCCTAAAAATGATCCGTCTTGTATTCATCATGCATCGTGCGAGCCATCTTGATTGAGGTGACGTTCTTCCTCTCCCCAACTCCATTATGTTTAGATGTGTAGGCGGTGTAGAACTCATGTTTGATTCCTACGTCATCGAGGAAGTTTTCAATGTGAGTATGATTGAACTCCGTCCCATTGTCACTCCTCACCTTCTTGATCTTGACACTGAATTCATTTTTGCGCTCTCCTGGAGAAGCTCTTGAAGTGTCTTGAGTTATTCCCTTAACATCAAAGAGGAACACCCAAGTGAAATGGTAAAAATCATCAAAAATAAACAAACCATAGGAGTTACCATCAATACTCTTGTAGGTAGCGGGACTAAAGAGCTCCATGTGAAGTAGTTCGAAAGGTCTTGATGCAGTCATGACATTCTTGATAGGATGATGAGATCCAACTTGCTTCCTAGCTTGGCATGCACTACAAAGATGATCTTTCTCAAGTATGATGTCCTTGACACCCAATTTGTTTTTGCCTTTGATGAGCTTGTTGAAATTCCACATTCCCACATGTTCTAGTCTTCGATGCCAAAGTTGTTCCCAAGACGATCTAGCTATCAAGAAAGTATGGACTTTTGATCCATTGAAAGGGATGTTTGGATCGATGTGCAGTGGACTAGAGAGGAGGGGGGGGGGGGGGGGGGGGGGGGGGGGGGGGGGGGGGGGGGGGGGGGGGGGGGGGGGGGGGGGGGGGGGGGGGGGTGTGAATAGTCCAATAAAAAATTACTGCTAGAAACTTTATGGGTTGGCAAGTTTTAGACTTAACTAGTTGAACCTTAAGCAACTCCTACACATGCAAGCTAACAAGATAATGATTGTAGAAAAGTAACTTGCAAGAAAGTAGGGAGTTTGAGTTTAGAGGGATGCGAACATGGGTTGGCTTGACGACGTATCCCAATGTTCGTATAGTTGGCGCTACCCTACTCCTCACTGGTGGAGGTTCGAACCACAAAGGCTCTAAGACCACAAAGGTCTCGGCAGCTTCATCCACAAAGAGCCCACTTAGCGCATGTCCAGCTATGCAACCATGTCTGATGGACCACAAAGGTCAAGCCTCACTCGGGGTAGATCTTCCACAAAGAATGTGATCTCTGGACCTTGTACAAACTCTTGATTCCTCCACAAATGTGGTTTATGTCTCTCAAGTGACTCCTAACTGTCTAGGAGGTGCACACCCTCCAAGAGTAACAAGCAAAGAAAAATCACTTGGTAGAACACCTCAAAAGTTCTTCAAACAAGGCTCTCTCAAGAACCCATAGGATCCCTCTGTCACAAAGATAGGCTTGAAGCAAAGAGAGAAGAATGGTAAGAATAGGGTTCAATAAAGGATGAGCTTCATCTTCAAAGATTCAAGGAAGTAGCTTGGAATCATGAAACAAAACTTCTTTTCTTTTCTTGAAAGATTTGCTCTTCAAAGCTCTCTCAAAGACTCACACGAGTTGGCAGGAAATGAGTTGGAATGACTTGCCAAAATGAAGGGGTGTGTGGGTCTATATATAGAGTTGGCAGAAATCTGACCGTTACTCAGGTGAAAGTAACTTGCCCGGAAGTACCGGAGGAAACTTCTCGGAACTACTGGACGCGTTCAAAATTTGAATAGCCAGAAGGGAAACACAAGTTCTCGGAAGTGCGCAGTACCCTCGGAGGTACCGGGTTGTCCGGTAAGCCTCATAAAGGAGAACACGGAGGTTCCAGACAAAAAGGTGGCTCTTTTCTGTGAAGGTTGAACTGGTTCAGAATTTCAGCCACATATCTTTTGCTTGCACCCCTCTTGATAGTACGGTTGTCCTACACTCAATGTGAATCTTGGATTCACCAAAAACCTATAAAGTACATTCTAAGAACTTGAGGTAGGCAACCACTTGAAGAAACAAAAGTAGGGGTCATCATTGATGTTTCCACTCAAACTTGAGGACTAATTTCCTGAAATAAACTTAACAAAATGTTAGTCCACTCAATTGGTTTGTCATTAATCACCAAAACCCAATAGGGGTATATAAGATGCACTTTCATCCATGTAAGAAATCAACAAGATATATATTGTCTTTTCTTACCCTATTGAAGGTCAAAGAATAGTCATCATCCTTGAACACTTGCAATCACTCACCATGAAAAGCACGTTAAGACCAATATCAGTTAGTTGGGCAATAGACATAAGATTGTATCCAAGGGACATAACATACATGCCATCAGCAATAGATTTCTCTTCAGATATGGCAACTTTACCTAAGCCCATTACCTTGCATTTAGAGTTAGCTCCAAAAGTTACGCTCTTGTTAGGTGTAGCACTAGGAACAAAATCAAAGAACATTTCCTTATCATCAGCCATTTGATCAGTGCATCCATTATCAAGCACCTATTCTTTGCCATCGATGGAGTAACTCTACCAAACAAATTAGTTCCTCTCAGGTACTCGTACTGTCTTGGGTCCTTGCTGGTTAGGGACGACAAGAGGTGTGGGTAGAATAGATGAAATGATATTCTTAGGAACCCAAATCGAGTGCTTTATGGTAGTATCACGGCCATGTGGTTCAACATATTTAGCATAGACATGACCATTGTTACCCATCTTGAGAAACATATGATGGATGAAAATCATGAGGGGCATGGTCATTCTTGGCATGATGTCCCAAAAATTGTCCAGACCATGCACACTTGCCTCTTCCAAGAACAAATTTTGTCTTGAGATATTGATGGGGTTCACATCGAGTGCCATCATCACTGTGTTGTCGAATGAATCTGACACCTTCCTTGCAAAAGATGGGCTTTTGCTTACTCAAGATTTCCTTGAGCTTCTCACTCCACTTATGACATTTGAGCATGACATGTTCCAATTGTGCCTTTGACCTAGCATTTTCTTCCTGAAGCAAAACAACGTTTGGAGAAGGGTCAGAAGCGTCTTGCACAACATGCACATTTTATGATATCACATGAGATGAAGTAGCTAATGGTGCAATGACATCGGATAAAGTAGATCAACACGTAGGAGAAACTTATGATGTGGTTTCTTGGGAGACACTAAGTTCCTTGGCAATAAGAGAATTATTCTCAAGCCAAAGTTCCTCTTTAACAACCTTGAATGACTCATGGTCTTGCTTCCCCTTGAGATAATCAAGGTTAAGCTTCCTCATGATCTTGCACAAGCTCATCATTTGTCTCGGTGAGTTCTAGGTTGATTGACTTGAGTTTTTCAAGGTCACGAGTCATGGCCTCATTCTTTTCATCACAGTGATAAGAAACATTTCTTGTTTCTCACACACTTTAGCAAGTTCATCATAACTTAGCAAGTTATCCTCCTCTTCATCAAGAATATCATCCTAATTATTATCATAGTACTTGGGGGATGTTACCTTAGAGCCCTTGGCCATGAAACATGTGGGAGAGTCATGACCTGGCGTGTTAAAGAGAGACAATGTGTTGGCCTTGATGATGTGAATGTCAATCCCACAACACCACCTTCTTCATCATCGCTCTTGGATTTTGAGTAGGAGCCAGAGTCAGAGTTGGGGTCGAACTTGAAGTTAGAAGTCCATTCACCAAGGTTGTGCTTGGAGTACCTCTTGGGGTACGTGCTCTTCTTAAGGTCTTTGTCCTTACTATGGCTTCTTTCCTTCTTGTCCTTCTTATCTCGCTTGTCATATTTGTCTTCTTTTTTACCGAGACAGTTCGCTATGAAGTGCTTGGGCTCACCACAATTGTTGCAATTTCTTTTTCTCAAGTCGAACTTCAACTCATCCCTTCGTAAGCTTGATGACCTGTAGCCCTTGGACTTGTTGTCTTCTTGTACATCCTGTTGAAGTTATGCACCATGATAGCAAGTTACAAGCTTGTTGTAGCCACCTTCTTGTACATCTTGTTGAAGTTATGCACTATGATAGCAAGCTCCTTCTTGGAGGCCTCATCAGCCTCCTCCTCGCTTGATGCCATTGGAGGGTCATGTGCGGCCTTTAACGTGACATTCCTCTTATGGTGCAAAGAGGTGCATTGAAGATCCTCCTTGTCCTTGAGCCCCATCTCATATGCGAGATTCTTCCAACTACCTCGTTTGGTGTCAGGAGTTTGTGGCTGGGCATCGTTTGAAGAAGTGTGTGCACCATGTCATATTTGGAGTTGAGAGTGATACATGCATTTTGCATCACAATTTCAGAAGATAAATTGCTCAGTTATCATGTTTATTCAATCACATTTACTCTATTTTATCTCGGTTTTCTCTCATATTCTAGAATGGCACCGGGAGGGTGCCGAAAAGCTACTGGAAACTACATTTTGAAGAATTCACGAAGAAAAGCATTTTTCTAGAGCGAGGAAAAATAAAGCCAAAATAATTCGATGAGTTTTGGAAGAAAAGGAGCCATGAGCTAGAAGATGGGACCTGGGGGGGGGGGGGGGGGGGGGGGGGGGGGGGGGGGGGGGGGGGGGGGGGGGGGGGGGGGGGGGGGGGGGGGGGGGGGGGGGGGGGGGGGGGGGGGGGGGGGGGGGGGGGGGGGGGGGGGGGGGGGGGGGGGGGGGGGGGGGGGGGGGGGGGGGGGGGGGGGGGGGGGGGGGGGGGGGGGGGGGGGGGGGGGGGGGGGGGGGGGGGGGGGGGGGGGGGGGGGGGGGGGGGGGGGGGGGGGGGGGGGGGGGGGGGGGGGGGGGGGGGGGGGGGGGGGGGGGGGGGGGGGGGGGGGGGGGGGGGGGGGGGGGGGGGGGGGGGGGGGGGGGGGGGGGGGGGGGGGGGGGGGGGGGGGGGGGGGGGGGGGGGGGGGGGGGGGGGGGGGGGGGGGGGGGGGGGGGGGGGGGGGGGGGGGGGGGGGGGGGGGGGGGGGGGGGGGGGGGGGGGGGGGGGGGGGGGGGGGGGGGGGGGGGGGGGGGGGGGGGGGGGGGGGACCGCATGCCACTTCACCTTTATGGGCCTATAGGAGATCATTATGTTATGATAAACTCACAAGGGGTGGACGGAGTGACAGAATACCGATCCCCAAGTTTAGGATTTATAGCATGAGGGATAAATAGAGACCCCAAAACTTTAAGCTAAGGTTAGGCTTGCCTTAATTGTTTCCAATAGATAGCCGGGTTGTCCATTGGGAGTATAATCATGAGAACATGTGAGTCAATGTTTTTGTAGCATATTAGCTTAGGCTATACCCACATGACAACAATCAAACAACAAGAAGTAGATCAAATGAATATGTAATTGACAACTAGGTAACTATCCTGCCATAGTCGAGAATGATCTAATCTCTATAAGAATCACCACTGGCTTGTCCTTAGCACAATTCAAGATTGGGCCACTTGTGAAATCTATTTACCTTTATCACTCTTTCATTATTTGCAACCATCTGAACCATGAAACACATAACTATCACTTTATTCAGCTTTTGCAGTTATTCCTAAGTATTTCCCTTCTGCTCCTCATTGGGTTCGACACTCTTACTTATCAAAAAGATTTACAAATAATCCCCTACATTTGTGGGTATCAGAGAGCATAAAGAATCTTCTTTATGATGTAGTGATTTGCCATCTCTATGCTTTTGAGACTGGCTAACCCATTTTGTGTTGAGACTCAACCTCAAGTACATCTTGGTGACACTTTAACCATCTTTCATATTGAACTTTTCAAGCTGCCCCAACAAGATATATAGCTTGGATTCCTTTATAGATGAAAAGTTTCCTTGTGAATCTCCTCAAGAGTGTCCCAAAATGTGCTTGGCATAATCCAAATAGCTGATTTGATTGAATTCCTCTGGAACAATGCATTGAAGAGAAGGTCACAAGCTTGAATGTTCAAATGGATATTCATGAGCTCAATGGGAGTGGGAGCATCCTCTTGCAACTTGATAACCCCTGGCAACAATGTTTCAAACAGAGGGTTGAAAAGCAATGATATGCATTCTCATCTTGCATATCTGACTAGCATAATTAGAGCCATAAAAGAAAGGAGATATTGCCGAGGATACCCTTCAATAGATATGATACTTAATCCTTAGACGGTAAAGCCAAAACAAGGAGACTTTGCTTTGATACCACTTGATAGACCCCTTTTTTTCAACCGTTATTTCTTATTTCTTGCCTATATCATATCACGAAAACCTTTTGCTTTGGAACATGGAGAGATGGCTGAGTGGACTAAAGTGGCGGATTGCTAATCCGTTGTACATTTTTTTGTACCTAGGGTTCGAATCCCTCTCTTTCCGCTCCCTTGGATCATTTGGGACTTTCGAATTGGAAAGAATTCTGACCCCTAGATTTTTTTCATAGATAAATGTACGAAACAAATCCAATTTGTAAGAAAAAAACTGAATTTTTACTCCTCGCGTCCAGGATTCCGTCCTGGGTCATTAGATAATATGCATCCGGGAGGGTGGTGGGTGAATAGATGATTAAAACTTACTTATTGAAATTCAGCCAATTTTAGAAAATTGTTAAGGTAGAAATTTCCTATGAGCTTGCACATGTAATTATACCAAAGTAAAGTCATTGCAGAAAGTAGATTGCATGAAGTAAAAGAGATAGGCTAAGTGAATCACAAACGCAAGGATGTATCATGAGGTTTTGGTGCAATGCTATGACCTCATTGGAGTAAGTTCAAATATAAAGTCCTAAGGTCACGAAGATGTCGGCCACAAAGGCAATCCTATCCCTCCTTAAGTTAGGACACCAAGTCCATGCTCAATCACTCGGGGTAGATCTTCACACAAAGTAGGTGATCTTTGGGACTTCACAAACTTCTTGTCTTCTCAATAATCTCTAGAGACTCCCAAGCACCTAGCCAATCTAAAAGGCGCACACCCTTGAAAAGTAACAACAACTTGGCCTTGGCTTGTTGAAGAACCCCTTGCTTGGTGCTAAGAAACAATCCCTTCTTGTCTCAAACTATCTCAAGATAATTCACTATGGATGGGGAGGATAGATCTCACTATGGATGGGGGAGTGGGATGTAAAGTAAAGGAGAAGACACTCACCCACGAAGGGGTAGAGCGGTATATATAGGCATGCCCTAAAATATTTTTGTTATAGTACAAGCTCAGAGGCACCAAACAAAAATGTTCAAAAGCACCGAAGTGTGCAAAGGTGCAATCTTTAGCTCAGCTCAAAGGGACTGACCATATCCCGTTCCGATATACCAAACGAGTCCAAAGCCAAAATAAACCATTTTCTGAGGGATCGATTGGAAATCACTCGGTGGCTCTAAAGAAACATGATGTGTCTTCCTATTGCTCAGTGGGTCAAAATACTCACCATTCGGAGGGTCCAAATAAAAGATATACACTACACATGACACAAATCCCAATTCGAAGACTTGAACCGCTCACCATTCAGAGAGTTCAAACTATATTGGGACTCCAAGATTTCACTACTAACCTATCTCAGTTTGTTTGGATGAAAACAACTTGGAGGAACAGAACCAAACCTTAGGGTCATGTTACACAGTCTCAGAGATTCTGAACATTTCTCGCTTGAAGGCGCTGAACACAATCTGTTAGCCACTGTAGCCTCCTAGTTTGTCCGAATGCCTTGCTCGGAGGACTCGAACGCACACAGATGCACTTGTGGAAACTCTCTCCACTCACTCAGAGGTACTGCAACAACACAACTCAGTGGCTCCAAACAGGACAAATAGAGAAGTTTTAGGAAGATTTGGAGTATTTTAATTTGAGCACTTGATGCATCCAAAATGCATCATGTTTTACATCTCATTTGTTGCATAAAACCTCCTCATATCATGTCCCATTGAGCCACTTTCATGTGCATTATGCATGATTACTAGTTTTCATGCATTTTAATGTGAGCATTACATAGTCTTTAGTTTTTGTTAGTTTTTATTACGTTTTCCTTTGTTTTGCCATGTGTGTAGGTGAGGTGGAACTCCTTTGGACTTGGCACAACAAATATATGGACATATTTTGAAGGCAAAAAAGGGCTAATTAGGAAAGTACAAGAAGAGATGATCAATGCCATATAAAGTAGGTCACCAAAGGTGCTTCCAGAAGAGAAGACTGTAGGGAATCGTAGGAGAAAACAAAAAAAATCCATCCTATGAACCAGCCCAGGACCACTATGAAGATGCATACAAGGTTAGATCATATCTATACCAACTCGGAGTAGCAGCAGAAGAAGAGTTGGCGAAGATCGTTGGTGCCGATTCCCGCAGCAGGGAATGTACAACCTCCCAACCACGAGAATTTTCTTCGCTCGAACAAAGATCAAAAGCACGATCTCTCTACCAGGTTGCACACATACGGTGTCATCGATCCAGCAGCACTTCACCGCCTAGAACTAGTCACCGCCGGAGACTAGGCAACTTTGTGGCAAAACAAAACTATTTTGTGGAGAAACGAGAGAGAGAAGGTAGATCATTGCATGCCGAATGTTGTACCAAGTGGTGTGTCTTTGGATGGCAGCCCTCCTCCTCTATTTATAGAGGGAGAAGGGGAGGGGTGGGGTGGAAGGAGGCAGCCCCCAAGGGGGCCCCCCCACCAACATAGTCCCACAAAAAGGGGGGCCCCTTCCTCCTATGGGTGCCACTTGCCATGGGGGGGCTGCCACAAAAGCACCCCCAGCACTTCCCACACAAGGGGGGGCGCCCCCTCCAATACTTGCCCACAAAAAGGGGGCTGCTCCCACCTACAACACATCCCACAAAAAGGGGGGGTGTCCCCCAAAGGGGGGAACCCCTTCCAACATTTGGTCCTTTGTGTGTGCTGCCCCTTGTGGCCTTCTGGAAAATTCTGGGAGGTCTCAAAACCTTTTCGAAACCCTTCAAAAATTTCCAGACGCACTCCAAAACTTTTCTGTCTTGATGTTTTTGTGGTTTTCTCTAAAACTTTTCAGATTACTCTGAAACACTTTTGGTTTTCTCTCTAAAACATTTTCAACATCTCTAAATCTTTTTCGGTGACTTTCTCTCAAGCTCCTAACCTCCTATGTCTTAGCAGATCGATGGCCCTTAAGTGTGTGACCTTGTAGGTTCGGTGAAGTATAGACATGACCCAGAAATCCTTCTGATCAATGATCAATAGCGGAATTGTGGACATCCATATTGAACCCTATACCCACATGAATGATATTCGAGTGAACTTCTAGTTCCCGTGGGCTATTCTTTTTGCTTCACAATATGTTACAGCACCTGACGTGAGATTTATCGGCATCCCCATGAATGAACAACTTGTTCACTATGCCAGTTTCCTTGTTACCGGTTTTGTTCTTTTTTCTCATTCCCATGTTCCGTCATCCCTGTGATCAAATTACACTATGTCTGGCTAGACGATGATGGATACCGTGACACCGAGAGGGCCCAAAGAACATCTCTCCATCGCCGGAGGAGCAAATCCCAATCTTGTGCTATCTAGTTCCTTGTCATGCTTTTTCGATGAACCTGTAAGCTGCCATTATGATCACCCTGTTATGGTTGATGTTAGACAGACCCCAAAGTGCATCATCTGGTATGAAGGAACTAGATACTCTCATAGTCTAAGGAATTATGTAAACGTTAACTTTCTCTGTGTTATAAACCATTAACTTTTGATGAAAGGATCTCATAGTATAACAATCAATTGGGTTTGTTCAACACAAATGTTCTTCTAATAATGTGTCCTCAAAGTTGCCGGCATTCTCATGCCCATGATCAGGAAAACAGAAACATCATGCAACACTTGAGCTAATCTTAGAAGCATGACTAGGAATCTATTCTACCCTTTATTATTTCACACAAGCACATGGGTTTTCCTCTGAGCCTCTTGGATATACAAACTCGAGAACCATTGCAATTTTAGCACAGAACATAAACATAATAATGAGTATGAAAATTAATAATAGCATTTATTATTACCTCTAGGGCATATTTCCAACAAAGACGACCAACGGCCCTAGCATGCGCGGTAGTATCGACGGTAGTACCACCAGAATTTGACTCTGGACGGTCAAACCAAGACACATCTCTATTTGGCCCGAGGCCCAATTCATGACGCTGCACCCAGGAAACCCTAACCGAGATGTCCAGAACCATATAAAAGGAGGTGAGGACCCCTGTGGCCGCAGAGAAGAAGCCAATCATCATAGAATCAATGTAGCTTCATCCACACCTCCATTGCAGCCACCAAGTTCCATCTCCACCATAGAGGAAGTGCCAAAACAAGGAAGAAGGAGAGGGGCCTCCACCAATGCCCATACCGATCGAAGGGCCGATGCCATCTCCACCATCGGCGCCGCCATATCCACCACCGGCACCTCTACCATCTCCATCACCTCCATGACTCTCTCCACCCCACACATGTTGTTGGGTTGTAACTTGATCCTAGACTTCATGTCTATTAAATACATCTTTGAGTAATTGAATGTCTCTAGGTTTCGATAATTCTTTCATGTTGGTTTATCTACGTGTTTTGTTATTCCTAGATCAAGTCCTTTGTGCCGCCGTATGAGTGCACGCATAGGCAGACAAATACGGGGGTTTGTGTGACGCCCCCGGCTTAATTGTGCACTAACCATACACGCAAATGCACACGATCAAGCCTAAGGACTCACTTGAAGATATCACAACACAACTCTAAAACATAAATAAAGTCATACAAGCTTTATATTACAAGCCAGGGCCTCGAGGGCTCGAATACATAAGCTCGATGGCATACAAGCATCAGCAGAAGCGTTAGATATCTGAGTACAAATATTACAGAGTTACAGATAGGCCTTTAAGAAGGCGGGGTAAAATAAAAGCTATGATCGAAAGGCGCAGGCCTCCTGCCTAGGACCCTCTGAACCTACTCCTAGTCGTCGGCAAGCTCGTAGTAGTAACCGCCGGGAGGGTAGTAGTAGTAGCCGTAGTCGTCGACAGGGGCGACGGTCTCAGGGGCTCCGTCATCTGGTTGCATCAAATGGATATGGGGAAAAAAGAAAATAAAGCAACCGTGAGTACTCATCCGAAGTACTCAGCAAGCCAAGGATCTACACTACATATGCACCATTATCAAAAGGAGGCTGTATATGTGGACTGGGCTGCAGAAATGCCAGAGTAGAGGGGAAGCCTAGTGCTATCAAAGACTAGCATCTTCAGCATCTTCATCTGTCTTGCAGCAATAGAAGAGTACATGATAACATAATGTAAAGTAGCAGTAGTGTCAAGTAAGAGTCTCGCCCAGAGATCCTTCCTCGACTCCCAGCGAGAAAGCGATCCCGGAGCCACATATCCAGGAATCATCTCAAATCTAGCTGTATCGATCGGGATACAACTTCGAGTGTCCTTTACCGTAGGACCGGCTATCGATAGATGTGTTCTTCCCTGCAGGGGTGCACCAACTTACCCACCACGGGGGGGGGGGGGGGGGGGGGGGGGGGGGGGGGGGGGGGGGGGGGGGGGGGGGGGGGGGGGGGGGGGGGGGGGGGGGGGGGGGGGGGGGGGGGGGGGGGGGGGGGGGGGGGGGGGGGGGGGGGGGGGGGGGGGGGGGGGGGGGGGGGGGGGGGGGGGGGGGGGGGGGGGGGGGGGGGGGGGGGGGGGGGGGGGGGGGGGGGGGGGGGGGGGGGGGGGGGGGGGGGGGGGGGGGGGGGGGGGGGGGGGGGGGGGGGGGGGGGGGGGGGGGGGGGGGGGGGGGGGGGGGGGGGGGGGGGGGGGGGGGGGGGGGGGGGGGGGGGGGGGGGGGGGGGGGGGGGGGGGGGGGGGGGCATCCGTGAGGCTACCATATCTAGGGGAATCCTGAGGAATCACCCTCGATGGAATTCCCGCTCGATGTTGTCGTCAAGGTGAACGAAGGAGGAATCACCCTCGAGGTCCACACTTGAGGTGTTGCACGATGGCGTCGGTGTCGGGGGTGGTGTAGGAGGAATCACCCTCGCTTACCACGACTGATTAACTAACCTACAAGGTTATCATCAGAAGTGCTGTCGAGGTACCACCCTCGGCACTCGATAGTAACCCAGTAGTGTCGAGCAACAAAGGGGAAAGTGGGGTGCGGTGCGGGGTCTGATCTTCGATCCCGTTAATCGGGTCTTCTGATACTCCAGCGGGGCAATCGGGACAAGTGGGGTACACTAATGGTCTCTACCCAGCCTATACTAAACAGTTTAGGATAGCAGGCAGGTATCAACAGTAGGCTACAATAAACAGGCTATGCAGCAGATATAGGAAAAGCTGTAACAGTAGCAAAATTCTAATGCAAGCAGGAGAAATTAGAATGGGAGATATCAGAATGCTCAAAAAGGGGGGGGGCTTGCCTGGTTGCTTGGCGGCAAGGGCAAGGTTGTCAACTGTGTCGTTTGGCTCCTGGGCGGCGTCGACCTCGGGAGCTACGTCGACGTCGGGGTCTACCGAGAGGAAAGAGGGGGGAGAAAACAAGTAAATATAAGGCAAGCAAGTGCTACACAAATTGTGACATGACAATATGCAGTGCCGGGTGTGTCCTAACGTAGGGCTGCCCGACACCGAGGAAGGGGAAACCATCCGGGAATGTTTTCCCGGTACCGGACTTTCGTCAGACAGATGACCGGAGGGGAACAGTTCCATGTTCGGATAGTTAGGGACGCGTGATGGATGAACGGACAGCGTATTCGGATTTGTCTCGAAATTCTGAGCAACTTTCATGTACGAAGTTTTTCGATCTGAGCTACGGATTATTTTATATGAATTTCTAAAGATTTTCTTATTTTCTAGATTTATTTTATTTAACAGAAAATGTATTATGATGTCAGCATGAAGCAAGGCTGACATCAGCAAGTCAACTGGCGGCTGACCAGGGTCAAACCTGACATGTGGGTCCAGTGGGACCCACATGTCAGCCTCTGTTATTCTAACAGTGGATTAAATTAGTTAGCAAGGTTAATTAGGAGTGTGGGCCCGGCCTGTCAGTGAGTGATTAGTTAAACTAATCATTTTTATTAATTAAAATCATTTATTAAACTAATTAGCCGTGGGGGCCCACATGTCAGTGACTGGGGTTGCCCAGTCAGCATGTTGACTGGGTCAACCCAGTCAACGGGGCCCCCCCGGACCCACTGGCAGTGACGCTGAGGGGTGGCCCCGCCTTGCCATGTCGGCCAGCCGGCGTTTAAACGCCAGCGAGCTCGAAAACACGGCAGCGCGGCTTGGGAGGTGGTCGGAAACGCGGCTCCGGCCACCGTTTGACACGCGGAGCGGCACGTTCGGACGCGAGCGAAGCCGCGGATCTAATGGAGGCAGTGGCTCAACCGGAGGAGGACCGTGGCGACGACGGCAAGTGCCGCGGCGGACGACCGGAATCAGGCTGTGATGAAAACGCGGCAGCAGCACGCAAGCGAGTGAACGGCGAGGCTAGCGGGGTTCTACTTGACGCGCTGATCACAGCGAGCTCAGCCCCATGACCATTTGGTCACCGGAATGGTGCCGACGACGAGCAGAGCACGTACGCGGCGGCAGCTAGCTACGGCAAACGATGAGCCCTATGAAGGGGTGCAGGAGACAGGAAAGCTCACCGTGCGGCACACCGAAGGCCCTTGGGGGTTTAGTAGCAGCAGGAGCTTGCCGGAGATGGAGGGGATCATCGGAGATCCGAGGAGGAAGACGAGGACGTAGCGCTCGATGCAGAAGGTCCCGGCTCCTCCAGGCGGTGCCAGTCGACGCAGTGGTCATCGGTGGAACTGCTGGACATGAAGAGACGGCGCGAGGGCGATGGTGGCCATGGTTCAAATGGAGGTGCGGTGGCGGTGGCACTCGGGATCGATGGATCCGAGCGAGGGGAGGCGAAGGGGAAGGGGGAGAATGGACGGAGAGGCTCAGGGGGAGTGAATGAGGCTCGACCTTATCCTCCTGCGCGTCGGGGCTGTCGGTGGACGTCCCGGTGTCGCGCGCTCGCCGGCGCAGCCAGGCGCGAGGCGACACGGCGGCAGAGAGAGAGGTGAGGAGGGAGAAAGTGGCCGCGTGGGCTGGGCCGAGTGCACTGTGCACTCGGGACCAGTCAGTTTAACTTCTTAGGCCTTTTTCTTTTATTTATTTCTGTTTTTAATTTATAGTAGCCCTTTACAATATTTTGAGCTGGCAAAACATTTTGCAAAAATGTGAATCTTGCTCACACTGATGTATTGCAATGTCCAGCATGGCCACAAAAAGTTTGAGCCCGTTTGAAAACCATTTGAATTTAATAAAAATGGTTTGAGCTTTATAATTGCTGATTTGGCTCTGTTTCATACTGTTTGAGTCACTTGGATAATTTAGAAAATGTTGACTCCAATTTTTTGAATGGTCTCTGGATTATTTGCTGATTAATGAACATTTTCCCCAGAGGTTTTGTGCAACTTCACTTTGGAAATTTGAATTTGAAATGATTATCAGAAGGGAATTTGAATTGGGTCACTAACCAAAATGATTAGGCACTGCAAATGAAAGTGACTTAACTTTATTAGCAGTTGATCACAGTGGCAGTTACATAGGGGTGTTACAAATTCTCCTCCTCTAAAAGAAATTCTCGTCCCGAGAATTCAGTAGGAAGAAAGAAAATGGTCGTGGTATTCTTCCCGAAGATGAACCTCGCGTTCCTAAATGGCTTCATTGGGATTACAGATCAGATGCTCCTTATCAGATAAACTATCCTGTAAGTCGAGCATCTCATGATCCACTGCGCGGTACGAAGATTCCTTGAAGCAATGACAAAGTTGCGGTACATGGAAAACGTGATAGGTATGGATAAATTTTGGCGGAGTTAGCTCTCAACCTGTCCTTACCCAATATCAGGTCTATGTTGGAAGAGTTCAGGATAATGGGAAATGCACGGAACTCCATCCCTTCGACATCAATTACGACATCGGGACTGAACAAAGAGGTTTGTCTCTGACCCGCAGGGGTACGTACCACTATCGGAGTGTTCATGGACTCACATTTAGCGTCGTGGGCGTATGCAAAATTTTCTGACATGAATGAATACGATGCTTCTGGATCAAATATAACGGACGCTGCTACTGAGTTAACGAGGAAGATACCCGTCACAATTCCTGGTTGTTCCCGAGCTTGAGCCATGTCGACATGAAAAGCCTGACCACGACCGTAAGGTCTGGCATTGTGGTTGCGGGACTGATTGTTACCACGGGCATTGGAAGATAGAGCCAGTTGGTTCTGATTCTGGTAGCAGTTTCTGGCAAGATGACCTGGCTGGCCACACTTGTAGCACAACCCTTCATTGGGGTTGGAAGCAGGAGCTCGGGGTGGCGCAGATTGAAGAGGCTTCCTTGGTGGTGGAGGAGGCAGACGAGGTGCAGCATAAGCATGCCTGTACACTGGAGCTGCCGGGCGGTACATGCTATGAGGAATCCAGATGCGGCGCTTCTGCGAAGACGAGCCCGAAGATGAGCCCGCTTCACGGGTGCGTCTGGTCGCTTCCTTGTGCTTCTTCAGACCAGTCTCAATGGTGATAGCCTTGTTCAGCAAGGTGGCGAAGTCAGGACAGTCATGGCCGAGCAGAGCTAGCTGAATGTCAGGATGCAATCCTTCATGGAACTTTTCCTGTCTATCAGCATCGGTGGGGATGTCTCTCTCAGCATAGCGAGACAGATCAAGGAACTCGCGCTGATAGACTTCCACAGTTTTGTTGCCTTGAACGAGGTTGCGGAATTCTGCCTTCTTTCGAGCCATAACTGCTTGAGGAATGTAGCAGGCACGGAAAGCAATTTTGAATTCTGCCCAGGTGATGACAGTATCTGGAGGCAGAGTCTGTCTGTGAGTAGCCCACCATTGAGCTGTGGGACCTTTCAGGAAGTAGGTTGCAAAAGTGACATAGCTGAGCGGAGGGATAGCAGCTGACTCCATCTCAAAGAAGATGTCACGCAGCCAGTCATCAGCATCAAGCGGATTGGTAGCGTTGTAGAAAGTCACTGGGTTTAGTCGCACAAACTCTGACAGTGTAATAGAAGCTGGCTGGTGGTAGGCGTTGGGTCGGGGGAACTGATCGATCACCCCTTGCATGAACTGCCAGTTCAGCTCAAACTGTTGCATCATGGCTGCCATATAGTCAGGCAGTGGCGTAGGTGGTGGATTGTTATCTGCCATCCTGCTCAATTCAACAGGGGTAGTTTAGCAAAATATTTGCGAGTGTATGCGATAAGTAAGATGTAACTCGACGATATTTAAGCAGTGCAATAGATACTCAACAATAGTCATACAAGACATAGAGATCCATACACAGCGCCGGTTACAATCGGGCAGCACAATGGCGCAAACTCAAAAGCTAGACATACTAGGCGGCGCGCAGGCACGCGGTAAGGAAGTACACAACGTGACATAGCAAAGGCTACATCAACGTCGGAGAAAACCACTGAAACGGGGTAGCTGCAAGTGCGGACGACGAGGGTTCATCGCGGAAGGATCCTGTGCTCCATGTGCACCCTGATGCAGAACCCGGTCTCGAACTGTAAAGCAGGGGACCACGTGCGGGTGTATGACCTCCAACAGCAGGCCAATCAATCCATGGTGGCATCTCAGTCCTGCTCGGGTAAAGAATGTGCTTCGGATGTATCCCTGCAGGAACAGTTGGCAGCAACTGCGTCATAGCCTTGTAAAGTCGTGCTCGAGTGGCAAACAACTCAACAGCAAGAGCCCGAACAGTGCGATCCAGAGCCTGAGTATAGTGAATCAGAACTCGCTGATCGTAACGGCAAGGCTCGTACGGGGCAGAGATAGCTGTGTAGTAACCAGTAGCATCTCCAGCAGGGGCGTACGGAATGTACCGATACTCAGAGGCATCCAAGTCAGCGCTGAGCTGTCCTCGGAGACGTGCGATAGCAGAGTAGGCGGCATCATGAACTGCCATGTCAATCGTCACGCCGATACCGTGAAAATGGTGCAGCTCAGTGTCTGAGTCGTCCTGCTGATCGTAGATGCGGACATCAGCATAGTACTGCTCCTGGTTGAACTCGTGATAAACCTCGTAGACCAGGTACTCGAGGCACCAGCGGTATCCCAGCCTGATAAGGAGGGCGATCAGAACAGCTGGAAACCCGGGTACGTCTCGAGCCCAGGTGCGAAGCACAAGCTGCGTCGTAGGGCGAGGGGGAAACAGATGGTCCATCTGAAATAGAGAAGATTCAGGGTTGTCATTCGACGTCGAGAAATATAATAGATCTCGAATGGAAAGATTAAACAAAACAATGGAAAGGAAAATGATTATCAGACTAATCAGATCAAAGAAAGGGAAATCGCACTGAAATCCAGCTCTCCGGGTGGATGGAATTTACGAGATCCTAAGTGTCATTGTTAGTAATTATATAAAACCCGAATAGAAGAGAGGTTAGAGTCCCAGAGCAAAGGTCGAGGAGTAAAAGATACTAATACCACCCATTCGGCGACGTGAGCCCGTAAGCCACACAGCCAAGTTAGTAAAACAATTTTGGACCACTAGACTCAACTTCGGCCAAGGAGTTGGAAAGGGGGTTCCTACAGGCAGTCGGCTCTGATACCAACCTGTGACGTCCCTGGCTTAATAGTGCACTAACCATACACGCAAATGCACATGATCAAGCCTAAGGACTCACTTGAAGATATCACAACACAACTCTAAAACATAAATAAAGTCATACAAGCTTTATATTACAAGCCAGGGCCTCAAGGGCTCGAATACATAAGCTCGATGGCATACAAGCATCAGCGGAAGTGTTAGATATCTGAGTACAGATATTACAGAGTTACAGATAGGCCTTTAAGAAGGCGGGGTAAAATAAAAGCTACGATCGAAAGGCGCAGGCCTCCTGCCTGGGACCCTCCGAACCTACTCCTGGTCGTCGGCAAGCTCGTAGTAGTAACCGCCCGGAGGGTAGTAGTAGTAGCCGTGGTCGTCGACAGGGGCGGTGGTCTCAGGGCTCCGTCATCTGGTTGCATCAAATGGATATGGGGAAAAAAGAAAATAAAGCAACCGTGAGTACTCATCCGAAGTACTCAGCAAGCCAAGGATCTACACTACATATGCAACATTATCAAAAGGAGGCTGTATGTGTGGACTGGGCTGCAGAAATGCCAGAGTAGAGGGGAAGCCTAGTCCTATCGAAGACTAGCATCTTCAGCATCTTCATCTGTCTTGCAGCAATAGAAGAGTACAGGATAACATAATGTAAAGTAGCAGTAGTGTCAAGTAAGAGTCTCGCCCAGAGATCCTTCCTCGACTCCCTGCGAGAAAGCGATCCCGGAGCCACATATCCAGGAATCATCTCAAATCTAGCTGTATCGATCGGGATACAACTCCGAGTGTCCTTTACCGTAGGACCGGCTATCGATAGATGTGTTCTTCCCTGCAGGGGTGCACCAACTTACCCACCATGCTCGCTTAACTCCGGTCGGACACACTTTCCAGGGTCATGCCCTGCCTCGGCCAAACAATATGCCGCAACCCAACCAAAAACCAAACAGAGAGGTCAGCATGCCGAACTAACCTATGCCTCAGGGGTCTTGGGCCATCGCCCCGGGATCTCCTACACGTTGCGTACGCGGCCGGTGAGCAGACCTAGCAACCTGCACTATCAAGGCGGTTGTGTTACGCGGTCCAACCTGGCGCGCACCGCTCAGTCGCTGACGTCCATTAAGCTCCGGCTGATGTATACGACGCAGAACGCCCGTACTATGCCCATGTGATGGTTAGTGCTATCCGACCAGAGGCCGGCTCGGATTATATATCCAAATCGTTAATGGACTAGTGGCTTGCGATAACGAGCAGAGACTCACGAAAGATGTGACCCTGTCGCCCCGTCTCGAGGACTTGCTGCAAGGGCTAAGAATGCCCGGCCGCGCCTCGTGGAATAACTCACGGGTAAATATCCATCATCCGCGGGTACCCCTCAGGGTCGACCCGCCTTTCCAAGTATCAGTATCATCAGTTATGTAAGGCATCCGTGAGGCTACCATATCAAAGGGAATCCTGAGGAATCACCCTCGATGAAATTCTCGCTCGATGTTGTCGTCAAGGTGAACGAAGGAGGAATCACCCTCGAGGTCCACACTTGAGGTGTTGCACGACGGCGTCGGTATCGGGGGTGGTGTAGGAGTAATCACCCTCACTTACCACGACCGATTAACTAACCTACAAGGTTATCATCAGAAGTGCTGTCGAGGTACCCCCCTCGGCACTCGATAGTAACCAAGTAGTGTCGAGCAACAAAGGGGAAAGTGAGGTGCGGTGCGGGGTCTGATCTTCGATCCCGTTAATCGGGTCTTCTGATACTCCAGCGGGGCAGTCGGGACAAGTGGGGTACACTAATGGTCTCTACCCAGCCTATACTAAACAGTTTAGGATAGCAGGCAGGTATCAACAGTAGGCTACAATAAACAGGCTATGCAGCAGATATAGGAAAAGTTGTAACAGTAGCAAAATTCTAATGCAAGCAAGAGAAATTAGAATGGGGGATATCGGAATGCTCAAAAAGGGGGGGGGGCTTGCCTGGTTGCTCGGCGGCAAGGGCAAGGTCATCAACTGTGTCGTCTGGCTCCTGGGCGGCGTCGACTTCAGGAGCTACGTCGACGTCGGGGTCTACCGAGAGGAAAGAGGGGGGAGGAAACAAGTAAATATAAGGCAAGCAAGTGCTACACAAATTGTGACATGACAATATGCAGTGCCAAGTGTGTCCTAATGTAGGGCTGCCCGACACCGAGGAAGGGGAACCCATCTGGTAATGTTTTCCCGGTACCGGACTTTCGTCAGACAGATGACCGGAGGGGAATGGTTCCATGTTTAGATAGTTGGGGATGCGTGATAGATGAACGGACCGCGCATTCAGATTCGTCTCGAAATTCTGAGCAACTTTCATGTACGAAGTTTTTTGATCTGAGCTACAGATTATTTTATATGAATTTCTAAAGATTTTCTTATTTTCTGGATTTATTTTATTTAACAGAAAATGTATTATGACATCAGCATGAAGCAAGGCTGACATCAGCAAGTCAACTGGCGGCTGACCAGGGTCAAACCTGACATGTGGGTCCAGTGGGACCCACATGTCAGCCTCTGTTATTCTAACAGTGGATTAAATTAGTTAGCAGGGTTAATTAGGAGTGTGGGCCCGGCCTGTCAGTGGGTGATTAGTTAAACTAATCATTTTTATTAACTAAAATTGTTTATTAAACTAATTAACCGTGGGGGCCCACATGTCAGTGACTGGGGTTGCCCAGTCAGCACGTTGACTGGGTCAACCCAGTCAACGGGGCACCCCCAGACCCACTGGCAGTGACGCCGAGCGGTGGCCCCACCTTGCCACATCGGCCAGCCAGTGTTTAAACGCCGGTGAGCTTGAAAACACGGTGGCGCAGCTCGGGAGGTGGTCGGAAACGCGGCTCCGGCCACGGTTTGACATGCGGAGCGGCGCGTTCGGACGCAGGCGAAGCCGTGGATCTAATGGAGGCGATGGCTCAGCCAGAGGAGGACCGTGGCGATGACGGTGAGTGCCCCGGCGGACGGCCGGAATCGGGCTGTGATGAAAACGCGGCAGCAGCACGCAAGCGAGCGAATGGCGAGGCTAGCGGGGTTCTACTTGACGCGCTGATCACAGCGGGCTCAGCCTCGTGACCATTTGGTCACCGGAATGGCGCCGGTGACGAGCAAAGCACGTACGCGGCGGCAGCTAGCTATGGCAAACGATGAGCCCTATGAAGGGTAGCAGGAGACGGGAAAGCTCACCGTGCAGCACACCGAAGGCCCTTGGGGGTTTAGTAGCAGCAGGAGCTTGCCGAAGATGGAGGGGATCACCGGAGATCCGAGGAGGAAGACGAGGACGTAGCGCTCGATGCAGAAGGTCCCGACTCCTCCAGGCGGTGCCAGTCGACGCAGTGGTCGTCGGTGGAACTGTTGGACACGAAGAGACGGTGCGAGGGCGATGGTGGCCATGGTTGGAACGGAGGTGCGGCGGCGGTGGCGCAAGAGATCGACGAATCCGAGCGAGGGGAGGCGAAGGGGAAGGGGGAGAATGGATGGAGAGGCTTAGGGGGAGTTAATGAGGCTCGGCCTTATCCTCCTACGCGTCGGGGCTGTCGGTGGACGTTGTGGTGTCGCGCGCTCGCCGGCGCAGCCAGGCGCGAGGCGACACGGTGGCAGAGAGAGATGTGAGGAGGGAGAAAGTGGCCGCGTGGGCTGGTTCGAGTGCACTGTGCACTCGGGCCCAGTCAGTTTAACTTCTTAGGCCTTTTTCTTTTATTTATTTATGTTGTTAATTTATAGTAGCCCTTTACAATATTTTGAGCTGGCAAAACATTTTGCAAAAATGTGAATCTTGCTCACACTGATGTATTGCAATGTCCAGTAAGGCCACAAAAAGTTTGAGCCCGTTTGAAAACCATTTGAATTTAATAAAAATGGTTTGAGCTTTATAATTGCTGATTTGGCTCTATTTCATACTGTTTGAGTCACTTGGATAATTTAGAAAATGTTGACTCCAATTTTTTGAATGGTCTCTGGATTATTTGCTGATTAATGAACATTTTTCCCAGAGGTTTTGTGCAACTTCACTTTGGAAATTTGAATTTGAAATGATTATCAGAAGGGAATTTGAATTGGGTCACTAACCAAAATGATTAGGCACTACAAATGAAAGTGACTTAACTTTATTAGCAGTTGATCATAGTGGCAGTTACATAGGGGTGTTACAGTTTGTACCAATTATATGTTATAGAGGCAATGATGTAAGGCGGTGACAGAAGCTATCTCTGGTTCCTTGATCACATAGTTGGGGGAGTCACGAAGACTCATTTACTCTTTACCGCACCCTTGGCGAAACCCTTAATTACCAACGTACACCAGTGGCAGTTAGGTGAGTATGGTAGTGGTGTGAGGGGTTTATGCACGTGGTAGTGTGGCATGCCTAGCCTTGGCTTTGCCCTCTAGATTGCCTTGCATAGTAGACCATTGCATGATTAGATAGCCGCTAGCCTAAAGCCTTTTATTACTAGCTATCCAGTTTAGTGTTTGTGTCATGTCTTTAATTCTTGTTATTTACCATTGTGTCATTACTTAGTCTATCATTTTGTTATCACCGTTGCCCCATAAAAGATGATAGTTAGTAATCTATTTCCATGTGACGACTTGGGTGCAAGCACGACTAGTCGTTGACAACTCTAGTTGTGGGAAAAGTACATCGTTCTCAACCTTTGGCTCCCCTGGTTTGACATATAAACCGGTTATAATACTTCCCATGAATTGTGCTTCAACCAGCCATGTGCATTTGCAGGACATCAATCTATTTTTGCACCATTGCCATGGAGCATAGTGCTTGGGAGTTTGTTTTCCATTTGCACTAAGTTTACTTTATTGTAATCTTTTACACCTAACCAAAAAATAAAAAAATATCTGCTAATCATGTCTGTCGAGATGACTATTCTTGAACAGATGCAACTTGCAAATGGAGGACAAGAGAGACATGAATCTAACACCCATGGCTACCAAGGATACAAAGGAAACGTATGATGAAAAGGAAGTGCCCCTCGAAGAATGCATAGCTGCTCTGGAAACGAAGGAACTACATTTACATTATGTTCTTCATATCAAGTTTCTTGTAAATATTGCCGGTCCGAGAAGCACATTGATTTCCAGTGCACAAATACTTATGACGAGGTGATAGCACTTTACAACAATAGTAGTAAGGGCAATGTCACCGAGGAAATAATAAAGTATATGTTATGCACAAGTGCCTGGATATTACTCTTTGAAATTGAGTCTGTTCAAACTTGCAACGAGAGTATCAAGTTGGAACTGATGCACAATGTGGTGCGATCAATAATTGATTATTGTCAAAAATATCTTCATGATGATGCATGGGAGATACAAAATTTACAGGAGTCACAAGATGAATATGAAGAAGAACATGTGCACCACGAAGAACTCATAACCGCCGATGATATGAGGGCAAATGATATGTATTATTAGGTAATCAGCTATGCAGATGAGTTATATTCTTCGTATAAAATATTATGTCATAATTGTATGTCTTCTGGGCACTTTTGCTTCCAATCCTCACAAACTTATAAATAAGCTTTAGCCGACAGGAACAATGCTAATAGGGAAGTCATGGAGTATGGGCTTAATGGAGGTGCCCAAGATACTCCAAAAGATCATGGTACTTATGATGAGTAGTGATAGTATTTTTTTTACAAATGGCATACGAGATGGTCCAGTCCATTGTTGACTATTGTCAAGAACATCTTAGTAATAACTCAATTGTGATTGAAAGTAGGATGCGGCGTAAAGCCGTTGTGCCTGTAGAGAATAAATTGCATTGTTCACAAGATGAATTTGTGGAAAAGGATGAGCACCAAGAGGAGGAGGAAACAATTCAAGAATGACATAAGAATCTTTTTTCATGCCATCAATAATAATATCCTTTATACGAACATGCAGGGACAAGAGTGTTATGATGACTCTAGTTCAAATGAACTTGACGCTAATGGACTTGAATTGCAAGAATGTTGCTCTCATGTTGAGGATGGCAATTATCATGAGTCGCTAGGCATCTTATTTGAGGTGTCTATTGTTAGCAATGGTGATGAACTAGAGGAGGAAGACACTTTTGATTTATCTCTTTTAATGCCTCATTTTACTTCTTGGGATGATTTTCTTAAGCAGGAGTTATTATTAAAGAATAGTGATTGCTAGCTTCACAAAAAGAATATTAGGAAGTGTTCACCTATAGCGGTAGCCAAGGTATGATTTTAAAGTTTATATATAACTCTCTGACTCTCTCGATGCAGCTATATAAGGAGACATGCTCACCACACTCGATGCATCAATTCTCGCTTGAGACCGACGAATTATTTACTTACATGATGCCGGTGCACCGCAAATAGGTATACTTCTAATCGAACTTTGATCTTAGGTGCTCCAAACCTCGGTTGGAGGTTAGAAGAATTACACATCGGGTCTATATACCTTGGGATCTGAGTGGATGAATGGAGCATCGAAGCCTGGCTACTTGGCTATAAAGAAAGCGCTTCTCGGGAGGCAACCCGGAAGTTAGTAATTGTCTTTATTAGTTTTATGTCTTTGAGTTTAGGTTGCATTCATGCTTGCATTAGTAATTTCATTTTCACATGAATTGCTATTAGAGTTGGTTTGGGATTAATCTTTGAAAGTTAAAAACTCATTCATTGCGCAAAATTATCTATGTGGTACCAAGACTGGGTAAAACTTCTCTATAAAATTGCTTCATTTGGGTATAGGACTAACATTGCAGGTCCTTAGATTTTTTTTGAAGAAAATGGCTGTCACAGCCCTAGCTAATGGTATTGTATTTAGCCTAGTAATTAGATCTTAGGATACCATCATGTTTAATTAATTGAAATATGGAAATGAGGAGAAGTCAAGCACTCAAGTTTCCTAAGGGTAAAACCCTAAATATTGCCAATTTGTCCAAAATGCCCTTCTCAAACCCTGCAATTTGGCAAGGGCCTCATCTTTGTTATGTGGGCTCACCAAAAAAAATTAAGGATTGAAAAGGAATTAAAATTTTGGATTTTGGATTAATCCCTAAAACCTAGCTAAGTTGGGTTTATATTTTTAGAAATAGAAAAATAAACCTAAAAATTCTAGAAATTTTTATGTGGACTTGGAAGGTTCCAGGGATACTACATAAAAAGTTTTAGAAAATTTGGTGTTGATTTGAATTTTCAAACAAATTCAAATCATGAGCAAATGAGTTAAAACAGAAAAAGAAAAAAAAGGAAATTGTTACTATACCTTTGGGCCAGGCCCAGAAGCAGCGTAACCAGCTAGCCGACCTAGCCCAGCCCACTAGCTTCATCTTCCTCCTCTCTCCAGTATGTTGGCATCACACATGCGCACGTGCACCATGGTCGCTGGAAGCTCGATGCGTCAACACTCCGGCGCCTCGCGGGAGAGGATAAGAATGGCATCGAGCCCTCCTCTCTCTTCCATACCATTTCCTCCCCTTGGCTCACTCTTTCTTGCCCTCGATCTCGCTATCCTGATGACACCCAAGCTCAAACCTACCATGGCCATCATCACTACCGTGGCCAATATCATCCCCGTCACCTGAGAACATGTCCAGAAGCTACACCTCATCCTCCTCCTCATCACCGTGGAAGAAACCAGTCTGAGCCGCACTGAGACATCACCATTGCCTTCGTATTCCCTGACTTCGATCACCATCGCCTTTGCTCGATTCATCGCCTCCAGTGCTTCCCTGACATCGCCGAGCTATCAACGAGCTCCGCCGTGAGCTCCCCTTCATTTCCCCTCTACTTCCCGGCTCGATCCCTCTCTCTAGCTAGCTCACGCCATGCCCATGAACTTGTCATCGCTACCATGTCACTCGCCAGCAATGCCGACCAACCCCGGCCCAGGCAAGCACTATGTCATGCTCATGGCATCCCAAGGATGCTGCCTAGACTCTCAGCTCATTTGATCCACACCCGTAGCCTCGTCCTGGCTAACCCCGTGCTAGTGCCACCATGGATCTTGCCCGTGCCGTCAACTCCAGCCATCCCAACATATCTCGCCACCACCATCAATGTGACTCGTTGCCCTCACCATGTAGAGTCAAACCGCATGCCAAATGGTCGTCGGAGGAGCAAATCCGAGCCCCTCGACCATGCCATATGGTCGTCGATGGTGACACTCGCCGGACAAGGTCACTACCAGGTGGGCCCGTGCCTATTTAGCATTAATTAGGGTTAATTAGTTGGTTTAGGTTGCTAACCAGTGGGCCAGGTTCCTGTAGCATTAGGTTTAGTACTAATTAGGTCCCTGTGTCACTGACTCATGGGCCCTATCAGCTAAATGTTGAGATTAGGGCTTAATTACCCTTTTAGCACTTTGATCAGCTGGTAGGTGGGCCCCATGTGTTAGTTTGACTATAGCATAGTTGACTTTGACCCTGGACCCACATGTCATTGACTTTGGCTAGCCCCTGGCTGAGTAAGAAAAGTATTTTCTGGATTTTTACTAATCTAAAATGATTTTTGAATTTCCTGAAAACCTTTAAAACTTAGAAAAATTCATAACTAAATAACCACATATCAGAAAAATATGTACTCCCTCCGTTAACATATATAAGATGTTTTGGATATTTCAATATGGACTACATACAGACTAAAATGAGTGAACAAACACACTAAAATGCATCTATATACATCCGAATCAGAAAAAAGTTAGGACATCTTATATTTGTGAATGGAGGGAGTATAATATATCAAAAAAATTCAGAAAAATGCATACTATCTGTTTATGCCATGTTCATGCATGTTAATAACCCTAATAATTCTGTTTAGGGTAAAACAAGATTAAACCCTTATCTTTTAATTATAGGAGCTAGGGAAATGCTATAATTAAGCCATTTCCACTTCAATTAAAATGTCTAATACTGCATTAGGTTAGTCTGGTATCACCTTATGACATGACATGCATTCATAAGTGAGCATTGCAATGCTGCTTTACTAAGTGTTGTTGCCTTCTTTTCCGGTGTTTGCTTCTTATCGTTAGAGGTAGAGCTTGCCATAGAGTACGATGACATCCCTGAAGAGCAGTACCCAGCTATTGAGTAGCAAGGAAAGCACAACCCCCTTGATCATAGAAAAAGGATGGAATTGATTGGATGTGTGTTGATTATCATCCTCTTAATCAAGTGACGATAAAGAACAAATATTCTCTTCCTTGAATCAATGACCTTTATGATAAATTGGCTGGTTCTTTAGTCTTCTCCAAGATGGACTTGAGGTTAGGCTACCACCAAATTAAAATTAGGAATGTGGACATTCCCAAGACAACATTCACTACTTGTTGCGGTCTTTACGTGTACACTTTCATGTCCTTTGGTTTAACCAATGCTCCAACCACTTTTTGTCACTTGATGAACTCAGTTTTCATGGAGTTTCTGGGCAAGTTCACCTGGGTCTACCTCAACAATATTCTCATCTACTCCAAATCCAAAGAAGAGCATTCTGAACATCTAAGATTGGTATCGATGAAGCTTCGAGAGCTTCGCCCATATGCCAAGTTCTCCAAATGTGAGTTTTGTATATCAAAAGTGACCTACCTAGGCCACATGATTTCTGCCGCAGGCATTGCTATCAATCCAGAAAGAGTCTAGGACATTCTTGATTGGACTCCACCTGAGACAATAAAGCAAGTCAGGAGTTTTCTTGGACTAGCTAGCTAATGTCGCTGCTTCATTGAGAACTTCTCCAAAGTTTCTATACCTTTAACTGATCTCCTCAAGAAAGATAAGAAGTTTGAGTGGACACCAAGTGCAAGGAAAGTTTTCAGACTTTGAAGAATAAACTAAATATTGCCCCCGAACTCATCCCTCTGAATGTTCAAAAGAATTTTGAGATCTATTATGAGGCTTCACATCAAGTACAAGGTTGCATACTCATGCAAGATCAACATGTGGTGGCATACGCTTCACATCAGTTGCGTCCACATGAAGAGAATTATCCAACCCACGACCAGGAACTTGTAGTTGTAGTCTATGCATTGAAGACATGGTGACATTACTTGCTCGATAATCATTGCAAAATCTATTTGAATCATCAAAGTCTAAAGTACATTTTCAACCAGCCGGGTCTTAATCTCAGGCAAAGATGATGGGTTGAGTTAATCAAGGACTATGATGTGGGAACTTCCTTCACTCTTGGCAAAGCGAATGTCATGGCTGATGTGCTAAGTTGAAAATCTTATTGCAATAATCTCAAGTTATTTCATGATCAACCTCTTCTCCATGAAGAATTCTGGAAGCTTAATCTCGAGATTGTTTCACATGGGTTTCTATCCACATTGGTCATGAAACCAACTCTTGAAGATCAAATCAAGGCTGCTCAGAAGCGTGATCCAGGCATCCATAGGATTAAAGTGGGCATTGATAGATGAAAGGTTAAATGCTTCTATTTGGATGATTAATGTATTGTATTCTTTGAGAACCGCTTGGTGGTACCTAAGAAACAAAATATGAGGCAGCTGATTCTTAAAGAAGCTCATGAAACCCTTCTCTCCATTCATCCTGGTAGTACCAAAATGTATCAGGATCTCTGTGAGAGATTCTAGTTGACTAGGATGAAGTGGGAAATTGCTTGCTATGTTGTTGAGTGTGATGTCCGCTATGGTGTGAAAGTAGAGCATCAAAGACCTGCTGGTACTATTCAACCTGTAGCTATTCCAGAGTGGAAATTGGATAAAATCGGCATGGATTTCATCACTAGTTTTTCCAAGTCCTAGAAAGGTAATGGCACCATCCTGGCGGTCATTGATAGTCTCTCCAAAGTCGCTCACTTGTCTCTCTACATGGTGTTCCATTGGAAATCAATTCAAATCATAGAAGTTTGTTCACCTCTAGATTCTGGGAAAGTTTTCAGGAAGCTATGGGTTTTCATCTCTCCTTTAGCACAACTTATCATCTCCAGTCTAGCAGTGAAGTGGAAAGAGTCAATCAAATTCTTGAAGACATGCTCAGAGCCTGTGTCATATCCTTTGGAAAGAAGTGGGAGAAATGCCTTCTTTTCATGAATTTTCCTACAACAATAGCTATCAATCAAGTCTGGGCATGGCACCTTTTGAATTCCTCTATGGAAGAAGATGTCTAACACTTTTGAACTACTCTAAAACCGGTGAAAGGAAATTCTTTGGACCAGATATGTTCCAAGAAGTGGAAGAGCAAGTTCACGTCATTCATCAACACTATAAAATGGCTCAGTCTCACCAAAAAAGCTATTATGATCATCATCATAAGGAAATGAACTTCGTGCCTGGTGAGCATGCTTACCTCTGGGTTACACCTCTGAAGGGTACCCATCGCTTCGGTACCAAGGGCGAGTTGGCTTCATGTTACATTGGTCCCTTTCAGATTATCGCTAAATGTGGAGAGGTTGCTTACCGATTGGAACTACCTCCAAAGCTATCCAAAGTACATGATGTATTCCACATATCTCAACTCAGGCATTGCTTCAAGGATCCAATCCATGAAGTCAACCATAAAATGCTTGATCTGCAAGAAGACCTTTCTTATCGAGAATATCCTATTCATATCCTTGATGAAGCTAAACTTCGAACTCAGTGACAGTACATCAAATTCCTCAAAGTTCAATGGTCTCATCATTCTGACAAAGAAGAATCCTGGGAATACAAAGTTCATCTTTGATCTGAGAACCCCTCTCTCTTCCCTACCACCTCAAAATCTTGAGACGAGATTCTTTTAAAGGGGGCAGGCGAGTTGTCACAGCCCTGGCTAATGGTATTGTATTTAGCCTAGTAATTAGATCTTAGTATGTCATCGTGTTTAATTAATGGAAATTTGAAAATGAGGAGAAGTCAAACCCTTAAGTTTCCTAAGGGCAAAAACCCTAAATCTTGCTAGTTTGTCCAAAGTGCCCTTCTCAAACCCTAAGAATTTGGCAAGGGCCTCATGTTTGTTATGTGGGCTCTCCCAAAAAAAATTAAGGATTGAAAAGGAATTAAAATTTTGGATTTTGGCTTAAACCCTAAAACTAACTAAGTTGGGTTTATATTTTTAGAAACAGAAATATAAACCTAAAAATTGGAAAAAAATGTGGACTTGAAAGGGTCCAGGGATACTACATAAAGGTGATGTTTTCAATTTTCAATCAACTTGAAAACAGGAGCAAATGAGTTAAAACAAAAAAGGAAAAAGGAAAGTGCTACTGTGCCTTTGGGCCAGGCCCAATTTCAGCGCAACCAGCTAGCCGGCCCAGCCCATCAACGTTGTCTTCCTCCTCTTCCCTGCATGTCGACACTGTGGTGCGTGCATGCGCTCCCCATGGCCGCCGGATGCTCGACGTGTTGACACTCCAGTACCTCGCGGGAGAGGATAAGAATGGTGGCGAGCCCTCCTTTCTCCCTTATCCTTCCCTCCCCTCAGCTTGCTCTCTCACCTTCGATCTTGCTCTCCTGGCTACACTCAAGCTCGCAGCCTCCATGGCCATTGCTACTTATGATATGCGTTGGGATTTCCTTGAAGAGGAAGGATGATGTAGTATAGTAGCAGATAGTAAGGTGGCATGATCAATATATAGGCATTACGTCTGAGACAAGTAGACCAAAATGATTCTGCATCTACTACTATTACTCCACCCCTCGACCGCAATCCAGCATGCATCTTGAGGTATTAAGTTCATAATAAACAGAGTAATGCTTGAAGCATGATGACATAATGTAGACAAAGCAAGACCAAATAATATATTCGAACCCCATCATTTTACCCTTAGTAGCAACAATACAAATACATGCCTCGCTACACCTCCTGTCATGGAGTGAGGACACCGCAACATTGAACCTACTACCAACCACCTCTCCCACTGAAGATTGATACGTCTCCAATGTATCTATAATTTATGAAGTATTCATGCCATGTTTACAACAATTTTATATGGTTTTGGTGCACTTTTATATGATTTTTATGGAACTAACCAATTGACCTAGTGCCCAGTGCCAATTGCTATATTCTGCATGTTTTTGGCTTTTCAGAAAATCCATACCAAATGAAGTCCAAATGCCAAGAAATTTTATGGTGATTTTTTATGGACCAAAAGAGAACCCCCGAAGTATCGAAGATGCACCAGGGGCTGGCCAGGGGAGCCACGAGCCTGGGGGGCATGCCCCCTGAGCTCGCCGGTCCCTTATGGGCCCCCGTGACATGAAATCAACACCAAATATTCCAATAAATGCTGGAAACCCCAAAAAGAAACCTAGGACTTCCTCTCCACCACTGCAAGCCTCTGTTTCGAAGCGATCTCATCTGGAGGCCTTGTCCGGCACTCTGTCGGAGGGGGAAATCATCACTGGAGGCCATCTTCATCATCTTGGCGGTCTCATGACAAGGAAGGAGTAGTTCACCCGCGGGGCCGAGGGTATGTACTAGTAGCTATGTGTTTGATCTCTCTCTCTCTCTCTCTCTCTCTCTCTCTCGTGTTCTTGATCCGGCATGATCTTGATGTAACCATGGGCTTTGTTAATATAGTCAGATCATATGGTGTTTTCCCCTCTCTATCTTGTTGTGATGAATTGAGTCTTGCTCTTTGAGGTTTTGTTATGTTGGATTGAATATTGGATTTGAGATCACTTGATGTATGTCTTGCATGTGGATACCCGTGGTGACAATGGGGTATTCTATTGAGTCACTTGATATATGTTTTGGTATTCAACTTGCGGATTCCCGTGGTGACATTGGGGTAATCTAGGCACATAGGTTGATACATATTTTTGTCCTACATTCTTCCATAGAAGCTTTGGAGTGATTCTTTGTCGCACGTTGAGGGATTGTTATATGATTCAATTATGTTAGCACTATTGAGAGATTGCACTAGTGAAAGTATGAACCCTATGCCTTGTTTCAAAGCATTGCAATGCCGTTTGTGCTCACTTTTGTTACTTGCTACCTTGCTATTTTTATTATTTCAGATTACAAAAACCTATTTCTACTATCCATACTACACTTGTATCACCATCTCTTCAGTGAACTAGTGCACCTATACAATTTATCATTGTATTGGGTGTGTTGGGGACACAAGAGAAATCTTGTATTTGATTGCAGGGTTGTTTGAGGGAGACCACATCCTACACCTCTCACGGATTGATAAACCTTAGGTCATCCACTAGAAGAAATTTGCTGCTGTCCTACAAAACTCTGCGCTTGGAGGCCCAATAGAGTCTAGAAGAATAAAAGTTGCATAGTAGACGTCAAGCTCTTTTCTGGCGTCATTGCCGGGGAGATGAGTGTTTGAAGGTATATCTTTAGATCTTGCAATTGAATCTTTATATTTCTTGTTTATTCACTAGTTTGGTTTTATAAAAGAAAACTACAAAAAAAAGAATTTAAGTTGCATCAAGTTTTTTATCTTTATGATGTCTTTCTTGAAAATGATGGATTGGAAAATTGTGCCAAAGTGTTAGAAGAAGAATTCAATAAAATGTTTGGCATAAAATCCTTGAATGATAAGCATGATTGCAATATTGCCAGTATCAATTCTTTGAATATCCATGATGCTAATGATATGCAAAGCCCTAAGCTTGGGGATGCTATGTTTGATGAAGATGATATTTTTAGTCCCCCAAGTTTTGATGAGAAAATTTATTATGATGATAGCATGCCTCCTATTTATGATGATTAGAATGATGAAAGTGGGTTTGGAAGAGTATCAACTCTAGGAAGTAATAATCCCACTATTTTGGAGGGTGTTGAATCTTATTGTTATAATTATGAAAGTGGATTTGGAGAGGTCATGACTTTATTTAATGATGATTTTGATATTTTGGAAGAGGTTTCAATTGATTATAATAAAAAAGTTACTATCTATGATGATTATTATGATGATATGTATGCTATAAAGAATAATGATAACCATGAAACTTGGCATCATGATTTTAATTTTTAATTGGATTATGCCAATCAAGTATCACATGATAGTTATTTCATTGAATTTGCTCCCACTATTATGAATGAGAAGAAATTTACTCATGTGGAGAGTAATAAAAATTCTATGCTTGTGGATCATGAAAGGAATGCTTTATATGACAATTATATTGTTGAATTAATTCATGATGCTACTAAAAATTATTATGAGAGAGGAGCATATGCATTTACATATCTCAATAATATCAAGTTTCCACTCTACGGGTTGAAAGTTTTGAAGTCATGCTTGTTTTGCCTTCCTATGCTAGTTGATTCTTGCTTCCATAAATTGTTTGCTTACAAAATTCCTATGCATAGGAAGTGGGTTAGGCTTAAATGTACTTGACATGTGAGTCATGATGCTCTCTTGCATGTTTCAGTTACTATTCTTATGTGAGCATCATTAAAATCATCATGCCTAGCTAAAAAGGCATTAAAGAAAAGCGCTTGTTGGGAGACAACCCAATATTCACCCCTACTATTTTTGCATGTTCACATGATTAATCTTCTGTAGTAATCATGTTTTATAGCTTTTATTTCAATAAAGTGCCAAGTATAGCCTTTGGGATAATGTGGAGGATAGTTGATTTGATTCTATGCAAAAACAGAAAGTTTTGCGTCCAGTGCAGAAAATTCTATAAATTACTGGAACATGATAATTAGCTGAAAGTTTTACACATGATTTATATACAAATTTCCTACATTGTCCTAATTTTTCATAATTTTTAGAGTTGCATATATGGTTCTTGTTCAGATCATTCCAGACTGCTCTATTTTTTACTTATTCTGTTTTCAATGCATAGTTTGCTTGTTTTATAGTTCCTATGGCTTATATTGGTCAATATAAATTGTGGAAATGATAAATTATAGTAGGAATTATGTGAAAACAATTATGAATCTTGTCTTGACAGTACCCAAGTGAATGATTTGTTTTATTATACTAGCGCATCTCACGAAGTTCCGTTAAGTTTTGTGTGATTGAAGTTTTCAAGTTTTGGTTGAGATATCGATATGATGAGAATAAGGAGTGGCAAGACCCTAAGTTTTAGGATTACCAAGGCACCCCAAGGTAATATTCAAGGAAGACTCAAGCTTCTAAGCTTGGGGTTGCCCCGGATGGCATCCCCTCTTTTGTCTTCAACATTATCGGTAACCTCACTCGAAGCTATATTTTTATTCGTCACATGATATGTGTTTTGCTTGGAGCATCATTTTATTCTATTTGGATTTGCTTGCTATTATTTATATTCATGTTTTCTCTCTTTTTTCCAATAAAAGTATCAAGTATAGCCTTCACCATGCTTAGTTTGCATGTTCATGGGTTGCTGTTTCAAAACAGAAAGTTTTTCGTTATTGCTTGAAGTCTCCAGAAAAGTTGAAATGTGATAAATCTTGAAATTTTGACATAGTAAGCTATGATAAATTTTCTACAGTGTGGTATATTTTCAGAAAATTTTGAGTTAAATAGGTACGGATTTTGCTTCATCCTTTTCAGACTGTTCTGTTTAGACAGATTGTTGTTATGATTGCATTGTTTGCATATGTTTGCTTGTTTAATGATTCTATTTGAGGATAGGAGTATTAAATATGCAGAGGCATTTAGTATGCAATGTTTAATTATACTTTTAGTAATTTGTTACAGTAGAGAATGTTAAGGTTTTGCATTGATATGTACTAACTTATCTCATGAGTTCTTGTTGAGTTTTGTGTGGATGAAGTTTTTAAGTTTTAAAGAAACCGTGATATGAGAGGAATAAAGAAGACACAAGAGTTCAAGATTGGGGATGTCCTAGGCTCCCCAAGTAAATATTCCAAGAAGTCTTTAAGCATCTAAGCTTGGAGATGGCCCGGTAGGCATCCCACACCTTTCTTCATCAACAACTATCGGTTAGTCTCGGTTGAGCCTAAGTTTTTATTTGTTCACATGATCTGTGCTATCCTTGGTGTGTCCTTTTAGTTTAGTTTTACTTGCTGTTTGAATAAAATACTTATATCTGAAAATTTTAATTTGGAGAGAGTCTTCAAATAGCTATTTAATTATTTGACTACTCATTGATCTTCCCTTATATCTTTTGGAGTAGTTTGTCATTTACTCTTGTGCTTCATTTATATCCTGAGAGTAAATTGTTTCCCATGGGGAGTAATGACTTCACATATAAGAAGTATAAGTGGTAAAATTTACTAAAAGTTAGCAAACATAGCATCGGTCAGTCAAACAATTCATGTAAGAATATTGAAGGAATAGAGATTTCACATATAAATATACTATCTTGGACATCTTCTATGATTGTGAGCCCCCATTAATTATTTTCAAGTTTGATCAATTAGTTGATGTTGGACACGGAAGACAACGTAATGGGTTATGTTTGCTTATATTCACATAGAAGTTATATTGTCAAGGATCCTCTAACATGTGGTGCTTGCTCATAATCTTTTGGTAGACAAAATTTCGTACCTTATGCATCCAAAATCCCTTAAACCCAGTTTCTTGTCATGAGAGTCCACCATATCTACCTATGGGTTGAATAAGATCCTTCAAGTAAGTTGTCATCGGTGCAAAAAGCAATAAAAATTGCTCCTAAATATGTGTGATCTTTTATTGCAAGGGAAAAGAAGCTTTGTATGAACTTGTGATGGTAAAGAAATAAAAGCGACAGACTACATAATTAAGGTTGCTATCACAAGGGGCAATATAAAGTGACGTTCCTTTCCATTAAGGGCTTGCAGATCCAAAAATCAAAAGCGCATGACAACCTCTGCTTCCCTCTGCGAAGGGCCTATCTTTTTTTTAGCTTTTACTTTTATGAAAGAGTCAATAGTATTGATCCTTATTTCAACCTGAATTATTCTCCACTTGACAAGCATCATGTGGTAGGGAATGATCCAAGCACATATATCTAGTTGAATATAGGTAATCATAAGTTATTATTGTTGACATTATCCCTGAGATAAATAAGTTGGGAGGCGAAATATTAAGCCCATATCTTCCTCTGTGTCTGGTTGAAACAGTTTGTTCTAAAAATATGCTTTGAGTGTCAGCAATCATGGAAGATTAAATGATCATTGAGTATGTGGAATTTGCTAAATTGAAGCTTTTACATAGACCCTTCCTGAAAATAAGATGAATTGTAATTGTTTGATGACTGAAAACATAGTTTGTTAGTTTTCAAGAAAGTTTATGGTCTATACTTTAACATGTGGATAGCTTGCTACTTGATCATGAGAAGTTTTATGAAAAATGAGCTACTGATTATGATATATATGCTAGGAAAAGTGATTTAAATTATCGTTGATCAAACTTATGCACTATGCTAGCATTCACACTTCATAAATTATCTTTTTACCATTTACCTACTCGAGGACGAGCAAAAATTAAGCTTGGGGCTGTTGATATGTCTCCAACGTATCTATGATTTATGAAGTATTCATGCCATGTTTACAACAATTTTATATGGTTTTGGTGCGGTTGTATATGATTTTTATGGAACTAACCTATTGACCTAGTGCCAGTTGCTATTTTCTGCATGTTTTTGGCTTTTCAAAAAATCCATAACAAACGAAGTCCAAATGCCACAAAACTTTATGGTGATTTTTTATGGATCAAAAGAGACCCATGGAGTACTGGAGATGCACTAGGGGCTGTCAAGGGGATCCACGAGCCTAGGGGGCGCGACGGGCATGCCCCCTGAGCTCGTTGGTCCCTCATGGGCCCGCGTGACGTGAAATCAACGCCAAATATTCCTATAAATACTGGAAACCCCAAAAAGGAATCTAGGGCTTCCGCTCCACCGCCGCAAGCCTCTGTTCTGAAGCGATCTCATCTGGAGGCCTTTTCTAGCACCCTGCCGGAGGGGGAAATCATCACTGGAGGCCATCTTCATCATCCCGGCGGTCTCCATGATGAGGAGGGAGTAGTTCACCCTCGGGGCTGAGGGTATGTACCAGTAGCTATGTGTTTGATCTCTCTCTCTCTCTCTCCCTCTCTCGTGTTCTTGATCCGGCATGATCTTGATGTAACCATGGGCTTTGTTAATATAGTCGGATCATATGGTGTTTTCCCCTCTCTATCTTGTTGTGATGAATTGAGTCTTGCTCTTTGAGGTTTCGTTATGTTGGATTAAATATTGGATTTGAGATCACTTGATGTATGTCTTGCATGTGGATACCCGTGGTGACAATGGGGTATTCTATTGAGTCACTTGATATATGTTTTGGTATTCAACTTGTGGATTCCCGTGGTGACATTGGGGTAATCTAGGCACATAGATTGCTACATGTTTTCATCCTACGTTCTCTAATAGCAGCTTTGGAGTGATTCTTTGTCTCCTGTTGAGGGATTGTTATATGATTCAATTATGTTAGGTCTGTTGAGAGATTGCACTAGTGAAAGTATGAACCCTAGGCCTTGTTTCTAAGCATTGTAATACCATTTGTGCTCACTTCTGTTACTTGCTACCTTGTTGTTTTTATTATTTCAGATTACAAAAATCTATTTGTACTATCCATACTACACTTGTATCACCATCTCTTTACCGAACTAGTGCACCTATGCAATTTACCATTGTATTGGGTGTGTTGGGGACACAAGAGATTTCTTGTATTTGATTGTTGGGTTGTTTGAGAGAGACCATCTTCATCCTACACCTCCCATGAATTGATAAACCTTAGGTCATATTGTAACACCCCCGGTCATTAGCTATAGTAATCACTTTTGATAATGACATGTCAGCATGATTAACAGTGCATAATCATCATTTGCATCATATTGCATTTCAACTCCTAAGACAAATTCAAATTTAAATGAAAGTGAAGTATAAAAGTTGTCCAACATAAAAACTGAAATGTTCGATAAATAACAAATATTGCAGAGGCTAGTCTAAAATTGTAACCAACAAATAATAAAATAATTAGGTGGCTCTAACATAATTAAAACAGTGAGGATTAATGCATATTAATTATTGTAAAATTTGTGGGAGCTCCTATTGTCTCCAAACCAATTTTTGGTAGTGTTAGGTAATGCCTAGTATTTATTGGAACATTTGTTATATTTTACAAATATCATTTAGAGCCCTAACTATTTGCTAAATAGGAGTTATGAAAGAAATAAAAGAAAAGATAAAAGAAAAAGAAAACAGAACAAAAAAAAGAAGAGAAACCCCCCACCCCCAGCCCAACTGGGCCGTAGCGGGGGGGGGGGGGGGGGGGGGGGGGGGGGGGGGGGGGGGGGGGGGGGGGGGGGGGGGGGGGGGGGGGGGGGGGGGGGGGGGGGGGGGGGGGGGGGGGGGGGGGGGGGGGGGGGGGGGGGGGGGGGGGGGGGGGGGGGGGGGGGGGGGGGGGGGGGGGGGGGGGGGGGGGGGGGGGGGGGGGGGGGGGGGGGGGGGGGGGGGGGGGGGGGGGGGGGGGGGGGGGGGGGGGGGGGGGGGGGGGGGGGGGGGGGGGGGGGGGGGGGGGGGGGGGGGGGGGGGGGGGGGGGGGGGGGGGGGGGGGGGGGGGGGGGGGGGGGGGGGGGGGGGGGGGGGGGGGGGGGGGGGGGGGGGGGGGGGGGGGGGGGGGGGGGGGGGGGGGGGGGGGGGGGGGGGGGGGGGGGGGGGGGGGGGGGGGGGGGGGGGGGGGGGGGGGGGGGGGGGGGGGGGGGGGGGGGGGGGGGGGGGGGGGGGGGGGGGGGGGGGGGGGGGGGGGGGGGGGGGGGGGGGGGGGGGGGGGGGGGGGGGGGGGGGGGGGGGGGGGGGGGGGGGGGGGGGGGGGGGGGGGGGGGGGGGGGGGGGGGGGGGGGGGGGGGGGGGGGGGGGGGGGGGGGGGGGGGGGGGGGGGGGGGGGGGGGGGGGGGGGGGGGGGGGGGGGGGGGGGGGGGGGGGGGGGGGGGGGGGGGGGGGGGGGGGGGGGGGGGGGGGGGGGGGGGGGGGGGGGGGGGGGGGGGGGGGGGGGGGGGGGGGGGGGGGGGGGGGGGGGGGGGGGGGGGGGGGGGGGGGGGGGGGGGGGGGGGGGGGGGGGGGGGGGGGGGGGGGGGGGGGGGGGGGGGGGGGGGGGGGGGGGGGGGGGGGGGGGGGGGGGGGGGGGGGGGGGGGGGGGGGGGGGGGGGGGGGGGGGGGGGGGGGGGGGGGGGGGGGGGGGGGGGGGGGGGGGGGGGGGGGGGGGGGGGGGGGGGGGGGGGGGGGGGGGGGGGGGGGGGGGGGGGGGGGGGGGGGGGGGGGGGGGGGGGGGGGGGGGGGGGGGGGGGGGGGGGGGGGGGGGGGGGGGGGGGGGGGGGGGGGGGGGGGGGGGGGGGGGGGGGGGGGGGGGGGGGGGGGGGGGGGGGGGGGGGGGGGGGGGGGGGGGGGGGGGGGGGGGGGGGGGGGGGGGGGGGGGGGGGGGGGGGGGGGGGGGGGGGGGGGGGGGGGGGGGGGGGGGGGGGGGGGGGGGGGGGGGGGGGGGGGGGGGGGGGGGGGGGGGGGGGGGGGGGGGGGGGGGGGGGGGGGGGGGGGGGGGGGGGGGGGGGGGGGGGGGGGGGGGGGGGGGGGGGGGGGGGGGGGGGGGGGGGGGGGGGGGGGGGGGGGGGGGGGGGGGGGGGGGGGGGGGGGGGGGGGGGGGGGGGGGGGGGGGGGGGGGGGGGGGGGGGGGGGGGGGGGGGGGGGGGGGGGGGGGGGGGGGGGGGGGGGGGGGGGGGGGGGGGGGGGGGGGGGGGGGGGGGGGGGGGGGGGGGGGGGGGGGGGGGGGGGGGGGGGGGGGGGGGGGGGGGGGGGGGGGGGGGGGGGGGGGGGGGGGGGGGGGGGGGGGGGGGGGGGGGGGGGGGGGGGGGGGGGGGGGGGGGGGGGGGGGGGGGGGGGGGGGGGGGGGGGGGGGGGGGGGGGGGGGGGGGGGGGGGGGGGGGGGGGGGGGGGGGGGGGGGGGGGGGGGGGGGGGGGGGGGGGGGGGGGGGGGGGGGGGGGGGGGGGGGGGGGGGGGGGGGGGGGGGGGGGGGGGGGGGGGGGGGGGGGGGGGGGGGGGGGGGGGGGGGGGGGGGGGGGGGGGGGGGGGGGGGGGGGGGGGGGGGGGGGGGGGGGGGGGGGGGGGGGGGGGGGGGGGGGGGGGGGGGGGGGGGGGGGGGGGGGGGGGGGGGGGGGGGGGGGGGGGGGGGGGGGGGGGGGGGGGGGGGGGGGGGGGGGGGGGGGGGGGGGGGGGGGGGGGGGGGGGGGGGGGGGGGGGGGGGGGGGGGGGGGGGGGGGGGGGGGGGGGGGGGGGGGGGGGGGGGGGGGGGGGGGGGGGGGGGGGGGGGGGGGGGGGGGGGGGGGGGGGGGGGGGGGGGGGGGGGGGGGGGGGGGGGGGGGGGGGGGGGGGGGGGGGGGGGGGGGGGGGGGGGGGGGGGGGGGGGGGGGGGGGGGGGGGGGGGGGGGGGGGGGGGGGGGGGGGGGGGGGGGGGGGGGGGGGGGGGGGGGGGGGGGGGGGGGGGGGGGGGGGGGGGGGGGGGGGGGGGGGGGGGGGGGGGGGGGGGGGGGGGGGGGGGGGGGGGGGGGGGGGGGGGGGGGGGGGGGGGGGGGGGGGGGGGGGGGGGGGGGGGGGGGGGGGGGGGGGGGGGGGGGGGGGGGGGGGGGGGGGGGGGGGGGGGGGGGGGGGGGGGGGGGGGGGGGGGGGGGGGGGGGGGGGGGGGGGGGGGGGGGGGGGGGGGGGGGGGGGGGGGGGGGGGGGGGGGGGGGGGGGGGGGGGGGGGGGGGGGGGGGGGGGGGGGGGGGGGGGGGGGGGGGGGGGGGGGGGGGGGGGGGGGGGGGGGGGGGGGGGGGGGGGGGGGGGGGGGGGGGGGGGGGGGGGGGGGGGGGGGGGGGGGGGGGGGGGGGGGGGGGGGGGGGGGGGGGGGGGGGGGGGGGGGGGGGGGGGGGGGGGGGGGGGGGGGGGGGGGGGGGGGGGGGGGGGGGGGGGGGGGGGGGGGGGGGGGGGGGGGGGGGGGGGGGGGGGGGGGGGGGGGGGGGGGGGGGGGGGGGGGGGGGGGGGGGGGGGGGGGGGGGGGGGGGGGGGGGGGGGGGGGGGGGGGGGGGGGGGGGGGGGGGGGGGGGGGGGGGGGGGGGGGGGGGGGGGGGGGGGGGGGGGGGGGGGGGGGGGGGGGGGGGGGGGGGGGGGGGGGGGGGGGGGGGGGGGGGGGGGGGGGGGGGGGGGGGGGGGGGGGGGGGGGGGGGGGGGGGGGGGGGGGGGGGGGGGGGGGGGGGGGGGGGGGGGGGGGGGGGGGGGGGGGGGGGGGGGGGGGGGGGGGGGGGGGGGGGGGGGGGGGGGGGGGGGGGGGGGGGGGGGGGGGGGGGGGGGGGGGGGGGGGGGGGGGGGGGGGGGGGGGGGGGGGGGGGGGGGGGGGGGGGGGGGGGGGGGGGGGGGGGGGGGGGGGGGGGGGGGGGGGGGGGGGGGGGGGGGGGGGGGGGGGGGGGGGGGGGGGGGGGGGGGGGGGGGGGGGGGGGGGGGGGGGGGGGGGGGGGGGGGGGGGGGGGGGGGGGGGGGGGGGGGGGGGGGGGGGGGGGGGGGGGGGGGGGGGGGGGGGGGGGGGGGGGGGGGGGGGGGGGGGGGGGGGGGGGGGGGGGGGGGGGGGGGGGGGGGGGGGGGGGGGGGGGGGGGGGGGGGGGGGGGGGGGGGGGGGGGGGGGGGGGGGGGGGGGGGGGGGGGGGGGGGGGGGGGGGGGGGGGGGGGGGGGGGGGGGGGGGGGGGGGGGGGGGGGGGGGGGGGGGGGGGGGGGGGGGGGGGGGGGGGGGGGGGGGGGGGGGGGGGGGGGGGGGGGGGGGGGGGGGGGGGGGGGGGGGGGGGGGGGGGGGGGGGGGGGGGGGGGGGGGGGGGGGGGGGGGGGGGGGGGGGGGGGGGGGGGGGGGGGGGGGGGGGGGGGGGGGGGGGGGGGGGGGGGGGGGGGGGGGGGGGGGGGGGGGGGGGGGGGGGGGGGGGGGGGGGGGGGGGGGGGGGGGGGGGGGGGGGGGGGGGGGGGGGGGGGGGGGGGGGGGGGGGGGGGGGGGGGGGGGGGGGGGGGGGGGGGGGGGGGGGGGGGGGGGGGGGGGGGGGGGGGGGGGGGGGGGGGGGGGGGGGGGGGGGGGGGGGGGGGGGGGGGGGGGGGGGGGGGGGGGGGGGGGGGGGGGGGGGGGGGGGGGGGGGGGGGGGGGGGGGGGGGGGGGGGGGGGGGGGGGGGGGGGGGGGGGGGGGGGGGGGGGGGGGGGGGGGGGGGGGGGGGGGGGGGGGGGGGGGGGGGGGGGGGGGGGGGGGGGGGGGGGGGGGGGGGGGGGGGGGGGGGGGGGGGGGGGGGGGGGGGGGGGGGGGGGGGGGGGGGGGGGGGGGGGGGGGGGGGGGGGGGGGGGGGGGGGGGGGGGGGGGGGGGGGGGGGGGGGGGGGGGGGGGGGGGGGGGGGGGGGGGGGGGGGGGGGGGGGGGGGGGGGGGGGGGGGGGGGGGGGGGGGGGGGGGGGGGGGGGGGGGGGGGGGGGGGGGGGGGGGGGGGGGGGGGGGGGGGGGGGGGGGGGGGGGGGGGGGGGGGGGGGGGGGGGGGGGGGGGGGGGGGGGGGGGGGGGGGGGGGGGGGGGGGGGGGGGGGGGGGGGGGGGGGGGGGGGGGGGGGGGGGGGGGGGGGGGGGGGGGGGGGGGGGGGGGGGGGGGGGGGGGGGGGGGGGGGGGGGGGGGGGGGGGGGGGGGGGGGGGGGGGGGGGGGGGGGGGGGGGGGGGGGGGGGGGGGGGGGGGGGGGGGGGGGGGGGGGGGGGGGGGGGGGGGGGGGGGGGGGGGGGGGGGGGGGGGGGGGGGGGGGGGGGGGGGGGGGGGGGGGGGGGGGGGGGGGGGGGGGGGGGGGGGGGGGGGGGGGGGGGGGGGGGGGGGGGGGGGGGGGGGGGGGGGGGGGGGGGGGGGGGGGGGGGGGGGGGGGGGGGGGGGGGGGGGGGGGGGGGGGGGGGGGGGGGGGGGGGGGGGGGGGGGGGGGGGGGGGGGGGGGGGGGGGGGGGGGGGGGGGGGGGGGGGGGGGGGGGGGGGGGGGGGGGGGGGGGGGGGGGGGGGGGGGGGGGGGGGGGGGGGGGGGGGGGGGGGGGGGGGGGGGGGGGGGGGGGGGGGGGGGGGGGGGGGGGGGGGGGGGGGGGGGGGGGGGGGGGGGGGGGGGGGGGGGGGGGGGGGGGGGGGGGGGGGGGGGGGGGGGGGGGGGGGGGGGGGGGGGGGGGGGGGGGGGGGGGGGGGGGGGGGGGGGGGGGGGGGGGGGGGGGGGGGGGGGGGGGGGGGGGGGGGGGGGGGGGGGGGGGGGGGGGGGGGGGGGGGGGGGGGGGGGGGGGGGGGGGGGGGGGGGGGGGGGGGGGGGGGGGGGGGGGGGGGGGGGGGGGGGGGGGGGGGGGGGGGGGGGGGGGGGGGGGGGGGGGGGGGGGGGGGGGGGGGGGGGGGGGGGGGGGGGGGGGGGGGGGGGGGGGGGGGGGGGGGGGGGGGGGGGGGGGGGGGGGGGGGGGGGGGGGGGGGGGGGGGGGGGGGGGGGGGGGGGGGGGGGGGGGGGGGGGGGGGGGGGGGGGGGGGGGGGGGGGGGGGGGGGGGGGGGGGGGGGGGGGGGGGGGGGGGGGGGGGGGGGGGGGGGGGGGGGGGGGGGGGGGGGGGGGGGGGGGGGGGGGGGGGGGGGGGGGGGGGGGGGGGGGGGGGGGGGGGGGGGGGGGGGGGGGGGGGGGGGGGGGGGGGGGGGGGGGGGGGGGGGGGGGGGGGGGGGGGGGGGGGGGGGGGGGGGGGGGGGGGGGGGGGGGGGGGGGGGGGGGGGGGGGGGGGGGGGGGGGGGGGGGGGGGGGGGGGGGGGGGGGGGGGGGGGGGGGGGGGGGGGGGGGGGGGGGGGGGGGGGGGGGGGGGGGGGGGGGGGGGGGGGGGGGGGGGGGGGGGGGGGGGGGGGGGGGGGGGGGGGGGGGGGGGGGGGGGGGGGGGGGGGGGGGGGGGGGGGGGGGGGGGGGGGGGGGGGGGGGGGGGGGGGGGGGGGGGGGGGGGGGGGGGGGGGGGGGGGGGGGGGGGGGGGGGGGGGGGGGGGGGGGGGGGGGGGGGGGGGGGGGGGGGGGGGGGGGGGGGGGGGGGGGGGGGGGGGGGGGGGGGGGGGGGGGGGGGGGGGGGGGGGGGGGGGGGGGGGGGGGGGGGGGGGGGGGGGGGGGGGGGGGGGGGGGGGGGGGGGGGGGGGGGGGGGGGGGGGGGGGGGGGGGGGGGGGGGGGGGGGGGGGGGGGGGGGGGGGGGGGGGGGGGGGGGGGGGGGGGGGGGGGGGGGGGGGGGGGGGGGGGGGGGGGGGGGGGGGGGGGGGGGGGGGGGGGGGGGGGGGGGGGGGGGGGGGGGGGGGGGGGGGGGGGGGGGGGGGGGGGGGGGGGGGGGGGGGGGGGGGGGGGGGGGGGGGGGGGGGGGGGGGGGGGGGGGGGGGGGGGGGGGGGGGGGGGGGGGGGGGGGGGGGGGGGGGGGGGGGGGGGGGGGGGGGGGGGGGGGGGGGGGGGGGGGGGGGGGGGGGGGGGGGGGGGGGGGGGGGGGGGGGGGGGGGGGGGGGGGGGGGGGGGGGGGGGGGGGGGGGGGGGGGGGGGGGGGGGGGGGGGGGGGGGGGGGGGGGGGGGGGGGGGGGGGGGGGGGGGGGGGGGGGGGGGGGGGGGGGGGGGGGGGGGGGGGGGGGGGGGGGGGGGGGGGGGGGGGGGGGGGGGGGGGGGGGGGGGGGGGGGGGGGGGGGGGGGGGGGGGGGGGGGGGGGGGGGGGGGGGGGGGGGGGGGGGGGGGGGGGGGGGGGGGGGGGGGGGGGGGGGGGGGGGGGGGGGGGGGGGGGGGGGGGGGGGGGGGGGGGGGGGGGGGGGGGGGGGGGGGGGGGGGGGGGGGGGGGGGGGGGGGGGGGGGGGGGGGGGGGGGGGGGGGGGGGGGGGGGGGGGGGGGGGGGGGGGGGGGGGGGGGGGGGGGGGGGGGGGGGGGGGGGGGGGGGGGGGGGGGGGGGGGGGGGGGGGGGGGGGGGGGGGGGGGGGGGGGGGGGGGGGGGGGGGGGGGGGGGGGGGGGGGGGGGGGGGGGGGGGGGGGGGGGGGGGGGGGGGGGGGGGGGGGGGGGGGGGGGGGGGGGGGGGGGGGGGGGGGGGGGGGGGGGGGGGGGGGGGGGGGGGGGGGGGGGGGGGGGGGGGGGGGGGGGGGGGGGGGGGGGGGGGGGGGGGGGGGGGGGGGGGGGGGGGGGGGGGGGGGGGGGGGGGGGGGGGGGGGGGGGGGGGGGGGGGGGGGGGGGGGGGGGGGGGGGGGGGGGGGGGGGGGGGGGGGGGGGGGGGGGGGGGGGGGGGGGGGGGGGGGGGGGGGGGGGGGGGGGGGGGGGGGGGGGGGGGGGGGGGGGGGGGGGGGGGGGGGGGGGGGGGGGGGGGGGGGGGGGGGGGGGGGGGGGGGGGGGGGGGGGGGGGGGGGGGGGGGGGGGGGGGGGGGGGGGGGGGGGGGGGGGGGGGGGGGGGGGGGGGGGGGGGGGGGGGGGGGGGGGGGGGGGGGGGGGGGGGGGGGGGGGGGGGGGGGGGGGGGGGGGGGGGGGGGGGGGGGGGGGGGGGGGGGGGGGGGGGGGGGGGGGGGGGGGGGGGGGGGGGGGGGGGGGGGGGGGGGGGGGGGGGGGGGGGGGGGGGGGGGGGGGGGGGGGGGGGGGGGGGGGGGGGGGGGGGGGGGGGGGGGGGGGGGGGGGGGGGGGGGGGGGGGGGGGGGGGGGGGGGGGGGGGGGGGGGGGGGGGGGGGGGGGGGGGGGGGGGGGGGGGGGGGGGGGGGGGGGGGGGGGGGGGGGGGGGGGGGGGGGGGGGGGGGGGGGGGGGGGGGGGGGGGGGGGGGGGGGGGGGGGGGGGGGGGGGGGGGGGGGGGGGGGGGGGGGGGGGGGGGGGGGGGGGGGGGGGGGGGGGGGGGGGGGGGGGGGGGGGGGGGGGGGGGGGGGGGGGGGGGGGGGGGGGGGGGGGGGGGGGGGGGGGGGGGGGGGGGGGGGGGGGGGGGGGGGGGGGGGGGGGGGGGGGGGGGGGGGGGGGGGGGGGGGGGGGGGGGGGGGGGGGGGGGGGGGGGGGGGGGGGGGGGGGGGGGGGGGGGGGGGGGGGGGGGGGGGGGGGGGGGGGGGGGGGGGGGGGGGGGGGGGGGGGGGGGGGGGGGGGGGGGGGGGGGGGGGGGGGGGGGGGGGGGGGGGGGGGGGGGGGGGGGGGGGGGGGGGGGGGGGGGGGGGGGGGGGGGGGGGGGGGGGGGGGGGGGGGGGGGGGGGGGGGGGGGGGGGGGGGGGGGGGGGGGGGGGGGGGGGGGGGGGGGGGGGGGGGGGGGGGGGGGGGGGGGGGGGGGGGGGGGGGGGGGGGGGGGGGGGGGGGGGGGGGGGGGGGGGGGGGGGGGGGGGGGGGGGGGGGGGGGGGGGGGGGGGGGGGGGGGGGGGGGGGGGGGGGGGGGGGGGGGGGGGGGGGGGGGGGGGGGGGGGGGGGGGGGGGGGGGGGGGGGGGGGGGGGGGGGGGGGGGGGGGGGGGGGGGGGGGGGGGGGGGGGGGGGGGGGGGGGGGGGGGGGGGGGGGGGGGGGGGGGGGGGGGGGGGGGGGGGGGGGGGGGGGGGGGGGGGGGGGGGGGGGGGGGGGGGGGGGGGGGGGGGGGGGGGGGGGGGGGGGGGGGGGGGGGGGGGGGGGGGGGGGGGGGGGGGGGGGGGGGGGGGGGGGGGGGGGGGGGGGGGGGGGGGGGGGGGGGGGGGGGGGGGGGGGGGGGGGGGGGGGGGGGGGGGGGGGGGGGGGGGGGGGGGGGGGGGGGGGGGGGGGGGGGGGGGGGGGGGGGGGGGGGGGGGGGGGGGGGGGGGGGGGGGGGGGGGGGGGGGGGGGGGGGGGGGGGGGGGGGGGGGGGGGGGGGGGGGGGGGGGGGGGGGGGGGGGGGGGGGGGGGGGGGGGGGGGGGGGGGGGGGGGGGGGGGGGGGGGGGGGGGGGGGGGGGGGGGGGGGGGGGGGGGGGGGGGGGGGGGGGGGGGGGGGGGGGGGGGGGGGGGGGGGGGGGGGGGGGGGGGGGGGGGGGGGGGGGGGGGGGGGGGGGGGGGGGGGGGGGGGGGGGGGGGGGGGGGGGGGGGGGGGGGGGGGGGGGGGGGGGGGGGGGGGGGGGGGGGGGGGGGGGGGGGGGGGGGGGGGGGGGGGGGGGGGGGGGGGGGGGGGGGGGGGGGGGGGGGGGGGGGGGGGGGGGGGGGGGGGGGGGGGGGGGGGGGGGGGGGGGGGGGGGGGGGGGGGGGGGGGGGGGGGGGGGGGGGGGGGGGGGGGGGGGGGGGGGGGGGGGGGGGGGGGGGGGGGGGGGGGGGGGGGGGGGGGGGGGGGGGGGGGGGGGGGGGGGGGGGGGGGGGGGGGGGGGGGGGGGGGGGGGGGGGGGGGGGGGGGGGGGGGGGGGGGGGGGGGGGGGGGGGGGGGGGGGGGGGGGGGGGGGGGGGGGGGGGGGGGGGGGGGGGGGGGGGGGGGGGGGGGGGGGGGGGGGGGGGGGGGGGGGGGGGGGGGGGGGGGGGGGGGGGGGGGGGGGGGGGGGGGGGGGGGGGGGGGGGGGGGGGGGGGGGGGGGGGGGGGGGGGGGGGGGGGGGGGGGGGGGGGGGGGGGGGGGGGGGGGGGGGGGGGGGGGGGGGGGGGGGGGGGGGGGGGGGGGGGGGGGGGGGGGGGGGGGGGGGGGGGGGGGGGGGGGGGGGGGGGGGGGGGGGGGGGGGGGGGGGGGGGGGGGGGGGGGGGGGGGGGGGGGGGGGGGGGGGGGGGGGGGGGGGGGGGGGGGGGGGGGGGGGGGGGGGGGGGGGGGGGGGGGGGGGGGGGGGGGGGGGGGGGGGGGGGGGGGGGGGGGGGGGGGGGGGGGGGGGGGGGGGGGGGGGGGGGGGGGGGGGGGGGGGGGGGGGGGGGGGGGGGGGGGGGGGGGGGGGGGGGGGGGGGGGGGGGGGGGGGGGGGGGGGGGGGGGGGGGGGGGGGGGGGGGGGGGGGGGGGGGGGGGGGGGGGGGGGGGGGGGGGGGGGGGGGGGGGGGGGGGGGGGGGGGGGGGGGGGGGGGGGGGGGGGGGGGAACTTTGTATAAACCCAAAATCTTTGATCATCTCATCAAAGCGTACATTCCAAATCCGAGATGCTTACTCCAGTCCTTAGAAGGATTGCTGGAGCTTTGCATACTTATTAGCATCTTTCAGGATTGACAAAACCTTCCGGTTGTATCACATACAACCTTTCCTCAAGAAAATCGTTGAGGAAACAATGTTTTGACATCCTATCTGCAAGATTTCATAAATAATGTAGTAATCGCTAATATAATTCCAACAGACTTTTAGCATCGCTACGTGTGAGAAAGTCTCATCGTAGTCAACTCCTTGAACTTGTCGGGAAACATCTTAACGACAAGTTGAGATTTCTCAATGGTGACACTTACCATCATTGTCTGTCTTCCTTTTAAATCCATATGTACCTAATAGCCTTACGACCATCAAGTAGCTCTTCCAAAGTCTACACTTTGTTTTCATACATGGATCCTCTCTCGGATTATATGGCCTCGAGCCATTTTGGAATCCAGGCCCACCATCGCTTCTCCATAGCTCGTAGGTTCATTGTTGTCTAGCAACATGACTTCCAAGACAGGATCACGTACCACTCTGAAGTAGTACGCATCCTTGTCATCCCACGAGGTTTGGTAGTGACTTGATCTGAAGTTTCATGATCACTATCATAAGCTTCCACTTCAATTGGTGTAGGTGCCACAGGAACAACTCCCTGAGCCCTGTCACACACTAGTTGAAGAGACGGTTCAATAACCTCATCAAGTCTCCACCATCCTCCCACTCAATTCTTTCGACAGAAACTTTTCCTCGAGAAAGGACCCGGTTCTAGAAACAATCCCTTATTGCTTTCGGATCTGAGACAGGAGGTATACCCAACTGTTTTGGTTGTCCTATGAAGATGCATCTATCCGCTTTGGGTTCGAGCTTATCAGCCTGAAACTTTTTCACATAAGCGTCGCAGCCCCAAACTTTTAAGAAATGACAGCTTAGGTTTCTCTAAACCATAGTTCATACGGTGTCATCTCATCGGAATTACGTGGTGCCCTATTTAAAGTGAATGTGGTTGTCTCTAATGCCTAACCCATAAACTATTATGGTAATTCGATAAGAGACATCATGGTTTGCATCATATCCAATAGGATGCAGTTATGATGTTCGCACACACCATCATACCATGGTGTTCCAGGCTGTATTAGTTGTGAAACAATTTCCACAATGTCTTAATTCTGTGCCAAACTCGTAATTCAGATATTCATCTCTATGATCATATCATAGATATTTTATCCTCTTGTCACGACGATCTTTCAACTTCACCCTGAAATTACTTGAACCTTTCAATAATTCAGACTCATGATTCATCAAGTAAATATACTCAACATCTACTCAAATCATCTGTGAAGTAAGAACATAACGATATCCACTACATGCCCCAGCACTCATTGGACTGCACACATCAAAATGCATTACTTCCAACAAGTTGCTTTCTAGTTCCATTTTACTGAAAACGAGGCTTTCAGTCATCTTGCCCATGTGGTATGATTTGCATGTCTCAAGTGATTCAAAATCAAGTGAGTCCAAACGGTCCATTTGCATGGAGTTTCTTCATGCATATACACCAATAGACATGGTTCGCATGCCTCAAACTTTTCAAAAATGAGTGAGTCCAAAGATCCATCAACATGGAGCTTCTTCATGCGTTTTATACCGATATGACTTAAGTGGCAGTGCCACAAGTAGGTGGTACTATCATTACTATCTTATATCTTTTGGCATGAACATGTGTATCACTATGATCGAGATTCAATAAACCATTCCTTTAGGTGCAATACCATTGAAGGCATTATTCAAATAAACAGAGTAACCATTATTCTCCTTAAATGAATAACCGTATCGCGATAGACATAATCCAATCATGTCTATGCTCAAGGCAAACACCAATCTCGATGGTAGAGGGAGCGTGCGATGCTTGATCATATCAACATTGGAAACACTTCTAACACATATCATCAGCTCACCTTTAGCTAGTCTCTGTTTATTCCGTAGCTTTTATTTCGAGTTACTAACACTTAGCAACCGAATCGGTATCTAATACCCTGGTGCTACTAGGAGTACTAGTAAAGTACACATCAACACAATTTATATCCAATATACTTCTATCGACCTTGCCAGCCTTCTCATCTACCAAGTATCTAGGGTAATTCTGCTCCAGTGGCTGTTCCCCTTATTACAGAAGCACTTAGTCTCGGGTTTGGGTTCAACCTTGGGTTTCTTCACTAGAGGAGCAGCTGATTTGCCGTTTCATGAAGTATCCCTTCTTGCCCTGCCCTTCTTGAAACTAGTGGTTTCACCAACCATCAACAATTGATGCTCCTTCTTGATTTCTACTTTTGTGGTGTCAAACATCGCGAATATCTCAAGGATCATCATATATGTCCCTGATGCATTATTGTTCATCACGAAGCTCTAGCAACTTGGTGGTAATGACTTCGGAGAAATATCAATATCTCATCTGGAGGATCAACTCCCACTCGATTCAAATGATTGTTGTACTCAGATAATCTGAGCACAAGCTCAACAATTGAGCTTTTCTCCTTAGTTTGTAGGCTAAGAAAATCGTCAGAGGTCTTATACCTCTTGACGTGGGCACGAGCCTGAAATCCCAATTTCAGCCCTCGAAACATCTCATATGTTTCACGATGTTTCAAAAAAAACGTCTTTGGTGCCTCAATTCTAAACCATTTAGCATTACGCACTGAACTATCATGTAGTTATCAAAATGTGTATGTCAGATGTTCGCAGCATCAACAGACGACATTCGAGGTTCAGCACACTGAGCGGTGCATTAAGGACATAAGCCTTCTATGAAGCAATGAGGACAATCCTCAGTTTACGGACCTAGTCCGCATAATTGCTACTATCAACTTTCAACTAATTTTTCTCTAGGAACATATCTAAATAGTAGAACTGAAGCGCGAGCTACGACATAATTTGCGAAGACCTTTTGACTATGTTCAGGATAATTAAGTTCATCTTATGAACTCCCACTCAGATAGACATCCCTCCAGTCATCTAAGTGATTACATGATCCGAGTCAACTAGGCCGTGTCCGATCATCACGTGAGACGGACTAGTCAACATCGGTGAACATCTTCATGCTGATCGTATCTTCTATACGACTCATGCTCGACCTTTTGGTCTCTTGTGTTCCGAGGCCATGTCTGTACATGCTAGGCTCGTCAAGTTAACCTAAGTGTTTCACATGTGTTCTGAGGCCATGTCTTTACATGCTAGGCTCGTCAACACCCGTTGTATTCGAACGTAAGAATCTATCACACCCGATCATCATGTGGTGCTTCGAAACGACGAACTTTCGCAATGGTGCACAGTTAGGGGGAACACCTTCTTGAAATTTTAGTGAGGGATCATCTTATTTACTACCGTCATTCTAAGCAAATAAGATGTATAAACATGATAAACATCACATGCAATCAAATAGTGACATGATATGGCCATCATCACTTTGCAATCCGTTCCCGGGCCTTGTACACACCGCCCGTCACACTATAGGAGTTGGCCATGTTTGAAGTCATTGATGGGGAACGTAGCATAAATTCAAAATTTTCCTACGTGTCACCAAGATCTATCTATGGAGTCATCTAGCAACGAGGGAGGAGTGGATCTACATACCCTTGTAGATTGCGCGCGGAAGCGTTCAAGAGAACGGGGTTGATGGAGTCGTACTCGTCGTGATCCAAATCACCGATGATCCTAGCGCCGAACGGACGGCACCTCCGCGTTCAACACACGTACGGAGCAGCGATGTCTCCTCCTTCTTGATCCAGCAAGGGGGGAGGAGAGGTTGATGGAGATCCAGCAGCACGATGGCGTGGTGGTGGAAGTAGCGGGATTCCAACACGGCTTCGCCAAGTGCTGCGGGAGGAGGGAGATGTGTCATGGGAGGGAGAGGGAGGCGCCAGGGCTTAGGTATGGTTGCCCTCCCTTCCCCCCACTATATATAGGGCCAAGGGAGAGGGGGGGCGCAGCCTTGGCCCTTCCTCCAAGGAAGGGTGCGGCCAGGGAGGAGTCCCACCTCCTCAAGGCACCTAAGAGGTCCTTCCCCTTTTAGGACTCTTCCTTTCCCTCATCTCTTGGCGCATGGGCCTCTTGGGGCTGGTGCCCTTGGCCCATATAGGCCAAGGCGCACCCCCTACAGCCCATGTGCCCCCGGGGTAGGTGGCCCCACCCGGTGGACCCCCGGGACCCTTCCGGTGGTCCCGGTACAATATCGGTGACCCCGAAACTTGTCCCGATGGCCAAAATAGCACTTCCTATATATAATTCTTTACCTCCGGACCATTCCGGAACTCCTCGTGACGTCCGAGATCTCATCCGGGACTCTGAACAACTTTCGGGTTACCGCATACTTATATCTCTATAACCCTAGCATCACCGAACCTTAAGTGTGTAGACCCTACGGGTTCGGGAGACATGCAGACATGACCGAGATGACTCTCCGGTAAATAACCAACAGCGGGATCTGGATACCCATGTTGGCTCCCACATGTTCCACGATGATCTCATCGGATGAACCACGATGTCAAGGACTTAATCAATCCCGTATACAATTCCCTTTGTCTAGCGGTACGATACTTGCCCGAGATTCGATCGTCGGTATCCCGATACCTTGTTCAATCTCGTTACCGGCAAGTCTCTTTACTCGTTTCGTAACACATCATCCCGTGATCAACTCCTTGATCACATTGTACACATTATGATGATGTCCTATCGAGTGGGCCCAGAGATACCTCTCCGTTTACACGGAGTGACAAATCCCAGTCTCGATTCGTGCCAACCCAACAGACACTTTCGGAGATACCTGTAGTGTACCTTTATAGCCACCCAGTTACGTTGTGACGTTTGGCACACCCAAAGCACTCCTACGGTATCCGGGAGTTGCACAATCTCATGGTCTAAGGAAATGATACTTGACATTAGAAAAGCTTTAGCATACGAACTACATGATCTTGTGCTAGGCTAAGGATTGGGTCTTTGTCCATCACATCATTCTCCTAATGATGTGATCCCGTTATCAATGACATCCAATGTCCATGGTCAGGAAACCGTAACCATCTATTGATCAACGAGCTAGTCAACTAGAGGCTTACTAGGGACATGGTGTTGTCTATGTATCCACACATGTATCTGAGTTTCCTATCAATACAATTCTAGCATGGATAATAAACGATTATCATGAACAAGGAAATATAATAATAACAAATTTATCATTGCCTCTAGGGCATATCTCCAACAGTCTCCCACTTGCACTAGAGTCAATAATCCAGTTCACATCGATATGTGATTAACACTCAAGGTCACATCCCCATGTGACTAACACCCAAAGAGTTTACTAGAGTCAATAATCTAGTTCACATTACCATGTGATTAACACTCGATGAGTTCTGGGTTTGATCATGTTATGCTTGTGAGAGATGTTATAGTCAACGGCTCTGAATCTTTCAGATCCGTGTGTGCTTTACAAATCTCTATGTCATCTCCTAGATGCAGCTACCACGCTATATTTGGAGCTATTCCAAATAACTGTTCTACTATACGAATCCAGTTTACTACTCAGAATAATCTGGATTAGTGTCAAAGTTTGCATCCGCGTAACCCTTTACGACGAACTCTTTTACCACCTCCATAATCGAGAAAATTCCTTAGTCCACTAGTTACTAAGGATAACTTTGACCGCTATCTTGTGATCCATTCTTGGATCACTCTTGTACCCCTTGACTGACTCATGGCAAGGCACATTTTAGGTGCGGTACACAGCATAGCATACTGTAGAGCCTATGTCTTAAGCATAGGGGACGACCTTCGTCCTTTCTCTCTATTCTGCCGTGGTCGAGCTTTAAGTCTTAACTTCATACCTTACAACTCAGGCAAGAACTCCTTCTTTGACTGGTCCATCTTGAACCCCTTCAAGATCATGTCAAGGTATGTGCTCATTTGAAAGTACCATTAAGCGTTTTGATCTATCCTTATAGATCTTGATGCTCAATGTTCAAGCAGCTTAATCCAGGCTTTCCATTGAAAAACACTTTTCAAATAACCCTATATGCTTTCCAGAAATTCTACGTCATTTCTGATCAACAATAGGATGTTGCGAACATCTGACATACACATTTTGATGACTACATGATAGTTCAGTGTGTAATGCTAAATGGTTTAGGATTGAGGCACCAAAGACGTTTTTGAACCAACACAGAACATATGAGATGTTCCAAGGACTGAAATTGGGATTTCAGGCTAGTGCCCACGTCAAGAGGTATGAGACCTTTGACAAGTTTCTTAAGCCTGCAAACTAAGGAGAAAAAAAAACTCAATCGTTGAGCATGTGCTCAGATTGTATGAGTACAACGATCGCTTGAATCGAGTGAGAGTAGATCTTCCAGATGAGATAGTGATGGTTCTCCAAAGTCACTGCCACCAAGCTACTAGAGCTTCGTGATGAACTATAACATATCAGGGATAGATATGATCCTTGAGCTATTCACGACACCGCGAAAGTAGAAATCAAAAGGGAGCATCAATTGTTGATGGTTAGTAAAACCACTAGTTTCAAGAAAGGCAAGGGCAAGAAAGGGATACTTCATGAAACGGCAAATCAGTTGCTGCTCTAGTGAAGAAACCCAAAGTTGAACCCAAGCCCGAGACTAAGTGCTTCTGTAATAAGGGGAACGGTCACTGAAGCGGAACCACCCTAGATACTTGGTAGATAAGAAGGCAGGCAAGGTCAACAGAAGTATATTGGATATACATTATATTAGTGTGTACTCTACTAGTACTCCTAGTAGCGCCATGGTAATAGATACCGGTTCGGTTGCTAAGTGTTAGTAACTCGAAATAAAAGGCTACGGAATAAACGGAGACTAGCTAAAGGCGAGGTGACGATGTGTGTTGGAAGTATTTCCAAGGTTGATTTGATCAAACATCGCACGCTCCCTCTACCATCGGGATCGATGTTAAACCTTAATAATTATTTGGTGTTTGCGTTGAGCAGAGACATGATTGGATTATGTCTATCGCAATACGGTTATTCATTTAAGGAGAATAATGGTTACTCTGTTTATTTGAATAATACCTTCAATGGTATTGCACCTAAAATGAATGGTTTATTGAATCCCGATCGTAGTGATACACATGTTCATGCCAAAAGATATAAGATAGTAATGATAGTACCACATACTTGTGGCACTGCAATTTGAGTCATAAGGGTATAAAACGCATGAAGAAGCTCCATGTTGATGGGTCTTTGGACTCACTTGTTTTTGAATCACTTGAGACATGCGAACCATGCCTATTGGTATATATGCACGAAGAAACTCCATACAGATGGATCGTTTGGGCTCACTTGATTTTGAATCACTTGAGACATGCAAATCATACCGCATGGGCAAGATGACTGAAAGGCCTCGTTTTCAGTAAGATGGAACTAGAAAGCAACTTGTTGGAAGTAATACATTTTGATGTGTGCAATCCAATGAGTGCTGAGGCGTGTAGTGGATATCGTTATGTTCTTACTTCACAGATGATTTGAGTAGATGTTGAGTATATTTACTTGATGAATCACGAGTCTGAATTATTGAAAGGTTCAAGTAATTTCAGGGTGAAGTTGAATGATCGTCGTGACAAGAGGATAAAATATCCATGATATGATCATAGAGATGAATATCTGAATTACGAGTTTGGCACAGAATTAAGACATTGTGGAAATTGTTTCACAACTAATACAGCCTGGAACACCATAGTGTGATGGTGTGTCCGAACATCATAACTGCACCCTATTGGATATGATGCATACTATGATGTCTCTTATCGAATTACCACGATAGTTTATGGGTTAGGCATTAGAGACAACCGCATTCACTTTAAATAGGGCACCACGTAATCCCGATGAGATGACACCGTATGAACTATGGTTTAGAGAAACCTAAGCTGTCATT